>PVIA01002266.1:0-220722 GCA_004024845.1 Tonatia bakeri
CAGCAGAAAGGAAGAAGGAGCTCCTACCCTTTGCAACAGCATGGATGGAACTGGAGAGCATGATGCTAAGTGAAACAAGCCAGGCAGTGAAAGATAAATACCATATGATCTCACCTTTAACAGGAACCTAAACAACAAAACAAAGAAACAATCAAAATATAGTCAAAGACACTGAAATAGAGGACAGGCAGAAAGTGACCAGAGGAGAGAGAAGAGGGAGTTTCAGTGGAAAAGGGGAAGTTCCCTCTCAGGACTGCCTTTCCTGTGTCCCATAAGTTTTGAGTTGTTGTGAGTTCATTTTCATTTGTTTCCAGAAACCTTTTGATTTCTTCCCTAACTTCATTATTGACCCATTCATTGTTTAATGGCATGCTATTTAATCTCCATGATTTTGAGTGTTTTGGGTTTTTTCCTTGGGGTTGGTTTCTAGTTTCAGTCCCTTGTGATCCGAGAAAATGCTTGGTATAATTTCAATTTTCTTGAAATTGTTGAGGCTCATTTTGTGTCCTATCATTTGGTCTATCTTTGAAAATGTTCCATGTACATTTGAAAAGAATGTGTATTTAGCTTCTTTGGGATGGAGGGCTCTGTATATATCAGCTAAGTCCATTTCATCAGGGTATTGTTCAATGCTATGATATCTTTGTTGATATTTTGTTTGGAAGATCTGTCCATTTTTGACAGTGGGGTGTTAAAATCCCCCACTATAATTGTGTCGCTATCAATATCTTTCTTGAAGTCCTCTAAGATTTTCTCTATGTATTTGGGTGCTCCTATGTTGGGTGCATATATATTTACAATATGTATGTCTTCTTGGTGGATTCTTCCCTTGAGTATTATGAAGTGACCTTCTGGGTCTCTCTTTATGGCCCTTGTTTTTGAAGTCTATTTTGTCTGAAATCAGTATTGCTACCCCAGCTTTTTTTTTTTTCCTGTCCATTTGCTTGGAAAATTTGTTTCCAGCCCTTCACTTTCAGCCTGTGCAGGTCTTTTATCCTGAGGTGGGTCTCTTGTAGGCAGCATATATGTGGTCATGTTTTTTTATCCATTCAGCTATTCTATGTCTTTTGATTGGAGCATTTAATCTATTTACATTTAAGGTTATTATTGATAGGTACTTATTGATTGCCATTTATGTACGTGTGTTCCCCCCCTCTCTTTTCCTTCCTTTCCTTAAAGCAGTCCCTTTGGCATCTCTTGCAGAGTTGGTTTGGTGGAGGTGTATTCTTTTAGACTTCTTTTGTCTGGGAAGCTTCTTATTTGGTCTTCTATCTTGATTGAGAGCCTTGCTGGGTAAAGTAGCCTTGGTTGCAGGCCTCTGGTTCTCATTACTTGGAATATTTCTTGCCATTCTCTTCTGGCTTGAAGTGTTTCCATTGAAAAATCAGCTGCTAACCTTATTGGGGCTCCTTCATATGTCACTTCGTGTTTCTCCCTTGCTGCCTTTAATATTCTCTCTTTGTCTTGAAATTTTGCCATTTTAATTATGATGTGTCTTGAGGTGGGCCTCTTTGGGTTCCTCTTCATTGGGACTCTCTGTGTTTCCTGGATTTGTGTGGCTTTTTCTCTCATCAAATTAGGGAAGTTTTCCATCATTACTTTTTCAAATAGGTTTTCTATCGCTTGCTCTTCTTCTCCTTCTGGTATCCCTATTATATGGATATTATTACGTTTCATATTGTCTTGCATTTCTCTTAATCCCTCTTCATTCTTTCTCAGCCTCTTTTCCTTTTTTTGCTCTTTCTGGGCATTTTTTTCTACTTTATCCTCCAATTCGCTGATCCCATCTTCTGTTTCATGGATCCTGCTTTTCATTCCTTCTACTGTGTTCTTCAGTTCAGAAATTATATCTTCATTTCCTCTTGGCCCTTGTTGATAGTTTCTATCTCCTTTTTCATATTGAAATAGTTTGCAGTGAGTTCAGTGTAGCTTCTCTGTAGTTTTTGGAAGCTCATTGTAAGCTCATTGAGCTTCCTGATAATCATTGTTTTGAACTCAGTAGCTGATAGTTGAGTTCCCTCTATTTCATTTAGCATTCCTTCTGAGGCTCCCTCCTTTTCCTTCATTTGGGGATTGTTTCTTTGTCTTCTCATTGCTCATGAGACTCTTTTTGTTAGCCTCTGTTTCTTAAATTGATCCGTTCTGGTGCCCTGTGTTTATGGTGTGAACTTCTGTGGTAGAATACCTGCGAGGATCAGTGGTGTAGTCTCTTTTGGGTATCCTGGTGTTCACAGCTTCCCCCTACTCTTTTTTGTGATTAGTTGGAGGAGTAAGGCAAAATGGGTTAAGACAGCAAGCCAGTATTCTGTAATATTTACAGTAGCAGCCAGTAGAGAAGAGATGGGAGATCCTTTGGCTATGTATAGTGTTACCCGTGGTCTTCCACCCCACTAGCCACGTTTTAGAAAGTATGGAAAGAAGATAAGACTCTTATAGGGGAGGAAAGGATTGTTAGTTGGATCTAGAAATCTGTGAGGCTGTGGGAGGTCAGATTCTGAGGTAGGGTGGGAATAAAGAATATTAAATAGGAGTAGTGTGTAAAAGAATAGAGATAACCCCCACAATAATAGAGTTCAGGAAATTGCGAAGTGGGCTGAGATGGGAGGGGTGTTGTTTAGTATTTACAATTGTATGAAATAGGTCTTATTTACAGTAATATTAAAGCAACCATCATGTGGCAGAATCTATCCAATCTAGATAACAAGAATAAGGAGTATAGATCCTTGAGTGGTGTACTAATGGAACACAAATGAAGGACAGTAAATTATCAACACACTGTGAATGAGATAACAGGGGGAACCTATCAAACGACAGTATAACCAGCCAAGCAAAGAAGATTATACAGAAAAAAAAAAGAATACCAAAATACTATTAAAATAAAAAATGTCAGAAAAGAGAGAAAAAGATAATACAAATTTGCAGTAACTTGCAGGCTCAAAAAAAAAAAAGCAGAAGATGGAATGCAGGAGAGATAAATTTGGAGTGAAAGGAATAGCACTAGGATGAAAGGAAGAGAAACATAAGGAATTGAGAGATATAAAAATAATAAGAATTAAAAAGTAAAAAGTTACTTTAAAAAAAAAAAACAAGATACAATCAAACAACAACAGCCACCAAAAAAAAAAAAGAAAAGGAAAGGAAAAAAAAACCCTCTCTTGTTGGTTTCTAACTGGCCAAACCAGTTTTTCTGGTCTTGCTGGCTTCAGCAGGCTGAGGGGCGATAGGAATGCTTTTCACCCTTCTCAGTCAGAACTCAGTCAGTCTCTCAGGTACTGTCTTCAGGGCTAGCAGCGTGCTCTCTGTGGAGCCGATCTGATGCTTTGAGTTCAGGGTGTAAGCTCTGGGGATCGCAAGGGGTCGTGCCCTTCCCCCAACTTCACCACCAGGAGCTCTACGTTCCCGCAAAGCACCCCCGTCTCCTCCAGGTTCACGTTGCAAGCTCTGGGGATTGCGAGGGGTTGTGCCCTTCCCCCAGTTTCCCCGTTGCAGCCTCCAGGATCCAGAGAAGTGCTGTGTCATTTCTGGGTTCACAGTGTGAGAGTCGGGAATCCCGAGGGGGTGCGCACTTCCCCGAGTTCACCACCACAAGCTCCAGAGTCCCACGAACACCGAACGCCTGTGCCCTTCCCTTGTTCAGGGCTGTGGGGTCTGGGTCTTCCACAAAACCACACTCTCACTGGGTTGGGGGTGCGGGCACACAGCCTGGCCGCCCTTGGTCACACAGGCTGGGGCACTTACTCGTCTCAGGGCTATGCGTGGGTGCTCGCAGCCCCTGTGAGAATGTCCCTCAGTCTCACTCCCCTCTCTGTGCCTTCAAGCTACAAGGCCTTCCCTGGTGCTGTTCAGTCCTTGTTGTCGGGGGAGGGAGAGGTGACTCCGCTCTCCCGGTGCCCTGAGGCAGACCTGGGAGCACTGGGCCTTGGGGCTGCAACCTCCCTGGTTCCCGTGCTGATCCCTGGGCCCTTATTATCCTGAAGCAGTCTGCTTACAGTCTGGTTTTTCAATGTCTGCTATAGTTTTTGATGTCTTATTTTCATAAATGTTGTGATATCAGTGGCCCCTTGCTCTGTTCCTCCTCAGATCGGCCAGTTTCTCTCCCTTGCACAGGGGAAGGGGATTATGCTCCTTCCAACAATGCCACCATCTTCCCCTCTATCCTCTCTTTTTTTCTTGATGAATCTGGCTAGAGGTTCATTAATCTTGTTTATCTTTTTTCAAAAAACAACAATTGGTTGAATTTATCCTTTGTAATATTTTTAAAACTACTTCATTTATTTCTGCTCTGATCTTTTTTATTTCCTATCTTCTACTCACTTTAGGCTTTGTTTATTGTTCTTTTTCTAGTGTCTTTAAGTGTAAGCTTAACTTATTTATTTAAGAGGTTTTTTTGTTGTTTATTGAGATTAGCTTGTAACACTATGCATTTTTCCCATGTAGAACTACTTTTACTGTATCCCATAGATTTTGGGGTTGTTTTCTCAATTTCATTAGTTTTGAGGTCTCTTTTCATTTCTTTCTCAATCTCATTGTCGACCCATTCATTGTTTAGTAACATGTTATTTAGCCTCCATGTATTTGTGTATTTTTTAGTTTTTTTCTGGTGACTAGTTTCTAGTTTCATACCATTGTAGTCAGAGAAGATGCTTAATATGATTTCAATCTTCTTAAATTTACAGAGACTTGTTGTGTTCTAACATGTGGTCTGTCCTAGAAAATGTTCTATGTGCAGTTCAAAAAACTATATTCTGATGCTCTGGGATGAAATGCTCTGAACACATCAATCAATTTATCTGATACAGTGTGTCATTTAAGACCACTGATTCCTCGCTTATTATTCTATCTGAAAGGTCTATCCATCGATGTCAATATGTGTTAAAATCTCCTACCATGACTGCATTGTTGTCTAACTCTCCCTTTATGTTCATCATGATTTGCTTTATATGTTTAGGTGCTCCCTGTGTTAGGTGCATAAATGTTTACAAGGGTTATATTTTTGTTGGATCAGTCTCCTTATCATTATATAGTGTCTTTTTTGTCTCTTATTATAGCCTTGTTTTAAAGAATATTTTGTTTGATATAAGTATTGCTACTCCAACTTTTTTTTCCAATTTGCATGAAATATCTTTTCCTATCTCTTTACTTTTAGTCTGTGTGTGTCTTTCATTCTGAGGTGTGTCTCTTGTAGTCGGCATGTATATGGATCTTGTTTTCTTATCCATTCAGCTACCCTACGTCTTTTGATTAGAGCATTTAATCCATTTACATTTAAAGTTATTGCTGATAGGCATATATTTATTGCCATTTTATTCTTTATAACTATGTTCCTCTTTTTTTCTTTTTTCTTCTTCTTAAGGAGGACTATTTAACATTTCTTGCAATACTGGTTTGGTGGTGATGAACTCCTTTAGCTTTTTTTTGTCTGATAAATTCTTTATTTTTTCTTCAATTTGAAAGCTTTGCTGGGTAATGTAGTCTTGGTTGTAGGCCTCTGCTTTTCATCACCTTGAAAATTGTGTACCAATCCCTCTGGCCTGAAATATTACTGTTGAGTAATCAGCTGAGAGTCTTATGGGATTTCCCTTGTAAGAAACATCCTTTCTCTTGCTGCTTTTAAAATTCTATCTTTGTATTTAAACTTTGTCATTTTCATTATGATGTGTCCTGGTATGGGCCTTTTTTGAGTTATTTTGTTTGGGACTCTCTCCTTTTGGGGACTGTGTCTTTTCCCTTCATGTGGTTAGGAAAGTATTTAGTCATTATTTCTTCAAATAGGTTCTCAATCTCTTACTCTCTCTTTTCCTTCTGGTACCCCTATGATGTGAATATTGTTATGCTTCTTGTTGTCCCAAAGGTCTTTTAAACTATTGTTAAATATTTAAATTCTTTGTTTTTTTCTGTTGCTCTCATTGGGTGTTTTCTGGTACCTTTTCTTCAAAAGCACTGATTCAGTCCTCTGGTTCATCTAACCTACTATTTTTTTCCTTTTAGTATATTCTTCATTTCAGATATTATACTCTTAATTTTCCTGACTGGGTATTTTTAATGGTTTCTATGATCTTTTCATTATTATTGTCTCTGTTTAAATTCTTACTGAGTTCATTCATTCTTCCTCAAAGTACCTTGAACATTATTTAACTATTGTTTTGAACTCTATGTCTGGAGATTGCTTGCCTCCATTTCATTTATTTCTTTTTCCGGATATTTCTCCTGTTATTTTATTTAGAGCCTGTTTCTTTGTCTCTCCATTTTGTGTGCCTCTTTACATTTGTTTCTTTGCGTTAGGCAGATCTGTTATGTCTCCCAGTTTTGGTAGGGTGGCCTAATATTGTAGGTGTTTTGTGCGACAGAGTGGCATAATCTCCTTGTCTCCTGTGTTGGGTGCTCCAGGAATGTCCCTTGTGTTAATTATGTGAATCCTCCTGTTGTAACTGAGTCTAGATTGCTCTTGGCCCATAAATGCATGGGGTTGACCCTCAGGCTGGCTGCCTGTGAGGATTGACCTCAACCACAGTATATGAGCTGCTGTATATGTGCTGACCACATGAAGCTGAATTTGCCTCAGTGGGGACTGGTGTGTGCTAAGATCTCCCTTTGAATGTGCATTTTGTGGAGTTTATTAGATCCTGCTCTGATGTCTAAAGCTTGCCACTGGGTGTGTTACTTCTGGAACATTTTGGGAGAGACTCTGGTGTAGGTCAATGTAAGACCCTGCCTATGACTGGCCCTGAACAAACTGCTGGGGCTACAGAGTGATTCAAAGGTTGTGGGTACCTGTGCTATGGTGTGCATTGGAAAGATCAAGCTGTGCACCAAGGCTGGCTTTTACCAGCATCAAGCTCAAGGGAAGGTCAGCAAAACACCCAAGGTACCCTGAGATTTTTCTCTGCCTGTTTCTGTCTCCTGGCTGCCTATTAGGCTAAGTTGATGAAAGATTCTCTGGAAATACATGAGTTGCATGAGGTATGTTCTTAGTGAATCACCAGGTAGATGCTAGAGGTGGTCACCAGATTAATACAGATTCAAACTTGGTGCCAGTGCTGGGTCTGATGCCACTCAGCAAATGTCACAGGGCACACCAAGCCAAGCTGCCATTCACCAGGTATGCACATACCTTTGTGGTGGTGTAATGTCTCAGGCCATTGTCAGGGGAAGGCCAGCAGAATTTATCGGGTACAAACAGTCCATGACTTGCTTGTGTGAAAAGAGGGCTCTGCACCTGTATAGGTTAGTTATGTAAGGAAAAATGGCCCTCATCCTAGAACCACACAACTCTCTCTGTTCCAGGTTCTGCCTGGATCTGCTAGAGTGCCTGAGCTCAGCCAAGCATGGCCCTGGAAGTCAGAAGGGTGGAGCTCGTGGATCTCTCTTGAGTGGGAGATGCCTATCAGGCACAGAGGAAGGTGGATTGAATGGTCCCTGCCCCAGAGCCATACAACTTAGTCTGTCCTGGAATCTGTTTGAACTTCAGAGAGCCAAAGGTCAACAGGGCAAGAAATCCAGGAGTCAGTAGGGTGCAGCTGCCAGGAGTCCCAGAGCCATACAACTCAGCCACTGACCCCCCTGAGTCTGCCCAGACCTCTATACCCTGGGCCCACACAGAAGTCTCCTCCACCAGGTGTGAGCTCCAAAAGGTGATATGACAGGAAGTCTGGAGAGAGGGGCTATTGCATTCCTCCAGGCTGATGCCCTATGGAGGGAACTCCTCCACCTAATAAAGACAGCATCCACTGTGTGGGAGAGAGACAGCACAGGGAACCTGATGCATCTCCCTTCAGCTCTCTCTGCAGAGCCACAGAAACCAGTCTCTTCTCACAATTCTATTTCACTCTGAGCTGCCCTACCTCTGCTGGAGCCCAGAGTGAGTGGCAGTGAGTGAGATTTTGTGTTGGCTCTTGAATAGGATGCTTGGGTTCCTTATCAGACTTGCATCTTTCCCTGGCAGACATAATCCCTGAAGATTTTCACAGCCAGAAGTTCTGTGGGCTCCTCCTTGTCTGGGGAACCCATCATGAAGTTGATACCCCACACTTATCTGGAAGGACCTTTGCAGCTGAGTTATTCCTCTGTATTCTCAGCTGCCACATGTGGGTGCAGGGCCAGCCATTTTTGCATCTTTGCCTTTCCTACCCATCTCAATGTGGTTTCTTCTATAAATCCCCAGTATTGAGATTTCTCTTCAGCCAGTCTTCAGTTGGTTATTCAGATTGATTTTTCTATATTTTAGTTGTAATTACAATTTGGTCCTGAGAAGAGGTAAGTGCAACTTCCACCTACTCTGCCTCCATCTTGGATTGCTCTAAAGAGCTTTGTTATTTGCTCACAGCTTCTTACTTAGACAACTGACAGCTGACGTTTGTGAAAAGTCGAAAAATATTTTGTCTCATTAAATGGTGTACAGACAGAGGACAGTCACAAAATACAAAAGAAAAGGCCTAAACCACCCTGACTATAAATAGCATGACTTCGAGCTGATCATAGGCTGGCGTTGAGCAGGGCTGTCTGGTGCACAGATATAAACCTAGGTAAGTAGGGAAGAGTCTCAAGTGGCTATACAGGTGGGAAGTGTGAGATCATCATGCTGGTATGACCACAGAGACAGAACCTCTCCAGTACAGTGCCAGGTATATCAGAGAGAGAGACTGTTTATACCTTTGTTCTGCAATTATTTACTAAGGGTCTACTGTAGGTACAGAGGAGAAGATGAAAAGATCTGAATGACTTAATCTAACTGGTGAGCTGTCATCCAGAACTAAATGTTAGCCCACCCTTGAGGTGGGGAAGAGCTTATTGCTCATCTGAGTGAAGATTTTCTTCCCTTGTCTCAACTACTGTAATGTTTCCTCTGCAGCTAAACAGGCTTATAGGCAGCCTGTGATGCAGACCTGCTCAGAAGACACCCACCCCTGCTGGTTCTTTTGTATCCTGGGATTCACCAGCATTCTCCTTGGTAAGAGGCTGGGTTACCTGGAAGGAGGACCCTTGGGTGGAACAGGGAGGCAGGGTATTTTTTTCCTTGTCTGATGTCTTTGGAAAACAAAAAGAATAAACCACTCTGTTATGATTTTGTAAATAGATTTGATTTAGTGCCCTAGAGTGAATAGAAGAACAATGTGGCCCTTTGGTCATGGCAAGGCTAGGAACCCTGAGCTCAGGCAACCTTGGCTGCATTAAGAAAGCCATCCCTGGGAAGATGTAGCTGTTTCTGCTACAATCACAGGGATGCTCTCCTGACAACTTGACAGCCTCTACAGCTGTCCTGTGGAGGACACACCATCCTAAAACCTTGTATCTGAACTGGAAGAAGCAACTCTAGTGGGGACTTCTTGAGCATGACACAGGACACTGAATACAATAAAATTATAATTTTGTAAAGCAGCCAACTCCAAAATTTAAGGATCTCTATATATTCACATATTGTAATAGTATGGAGGAACTATGAAAGGAAACAGCAGACTGTTGACATGGGCTCCAGAAGGAGTAAACTTGGGGAGCCAAGAAAGGAGAGAGAGTAGGGAGGATAGTAGGTTAAGCAAAAAAGGAACTGAAAATAGTCTGTCCTGATGTATATCCATTTATGACTATTGAAGATTTTATGTTCACACATAACAAAATGAAATAAAAACTAACGAGAAAAAATAAGACCTAGTGACTTATAAATTCTGGTGAAAGCTTGGAAGGCTTTGTTTTACAAGGAATTACACGAAATTTAATGGGTGAGACAGCATTTGTAAACAGGGTGTCTTGATATAACCACAAGCTTTACAAGGCATTAATTTCTGTCAACAGTAAAATGTAAGCTTTTTTGTCTTCAATTTTTAAATATATATTTTACTTACTTACTTACTTATTTATTTAAAAGAAGGAAAAGGCAGGAGAAAAAGAGGGAGAGGAACATTGATGAGAGAGAAATGTTGATCAGTTGCCTCTTGTACATACCCCAGCTGGGACTTTACCTACAACCCAGGCATGTGCCCTGACCAGGAATCTAACCAGTGACCTTTCACTTTGTGGGACAATGCCTAACCAACTGAACCACATTAGTCAGGGCTGTCTTTATTTTATTTAACTGAAGAAATATTTAAATTATATAGTTTTCTACATAGTTCCTGGGGTTACAAGATGAGAGAAAGAGAAATGAATGGACAAATTTTATGTTGGTTTTTCAGTTTTTCAGTTTTATATTATCTAAATAAGCTTTACTATATCTTGTTTTTAACCACACCCTCCCCTGGTATATTTTCTTCTTCAGGATTACATCTTTTGTAGGTTAAAGTGCTCTTGCTGCCTTCCTCCTCTTCCTTTCTTTCATCTTCTTCACAACTGGTTTCTGGTTCCTCTGTAGCCTGAGAGCTGAGCCTCCTCTCTCCCTTATTCCCTCCTTTCCAGGAAGTGGGGAGTCTGGCTGGGCTGCTGTTTAACTCTCAGGTGGTCAGAGGTTTCTGCCCTCCTAAACCCTGTAAGTACTTGCTTTCCCTTTCCCAGAAAGAAGCTGGGGAATGAGACTCAAGAAACTGCTGCCTTGGTTGGTGTGGCTCAGGCCCTGGCTGAGGGGGCTCAGTGGATTGAGCAATGACCTGCAAACCAAAGCGTTGCTGGTTCGATTCCCAGTCAGGGCACAGGCCTGCGTTGCAGGCCAGGTCCCCAGTAGGGGGTACACAAGAGGCAACCACACATTGATGCTTCTCTCCTTCTCTTTCTCCCTCCCTTCCCCTCATCTAAAAATGAATAAATGAATGAATTAATTAATTAATAACAAGAAACTGCTGAGATCATGATGGTCAGGCAACAATATTAGGAAGGAGGAATTCCTGGGGAAGGGGAGGAAAAGGAGGAAGAGTTGATGGGCAGCTTCCTGCAGGAGGGAGGCACTGGGCTGGGAGAGAGGACACCAAGGGTTCTGGTCTGGCTCTGTCCTAAGTGATCCTAAATAAGGTCACCCAATAGGAAACCTGCTCTGAGAAAGAGGGGCCTTGGCAGATCCCCTCTAAGGTCATCCAACCATGACATTCTGGGATTTGGTATCTCCCCCGACTTAGGACTCTCTATGGCTTCTTCAAAGACCTCCTCCTCTCTGTCTCTTCATTCTGTCTTGTTCTATTCCTGTTTCCTGGCCCTGATAGGTGGTGACCTGTTCGGGGCATCTTCAAAGAGAAGGCCCCTGGCCACCTCTGTGGTCACTTCCTCAGACCTTCAAGTATAGAGGTAATCCCTCTTTAAGATTCCTCCGTTTCATCTTGTTTTCTCTGCCTCTTCTCCTGAGAGGTGTTTTAGCCCAGTGTGGCCCAGTGTGTCCTCAGACCATCTGCTGAAGGTCATCATCTCCTTTCCCACAGTGTGTGGCAACGTGTTCTGCAAGCCACACAATGTAAAGTGTGATAGAGCTGTGCCATTTAGAAGCAGCTAGTAGCCTTGGCCAGACCTTTTCAGTTCCTATCTGTTTACCAGCTCCTTTCTCTGTTCCACAGGTGCTCACCCTCTTATGAGCACTTGGGAGAAATAAGACATTGTTTGGTCAGATTTACCGGTAAAATTCTCTTAGGAAGGTGCCACATTGGAGACTGAAATATTGCCTTTTGGCCAGTCTAAATGCACAGTTTCCCCTTTGGAACAAAGGACTGTTTCTTTGATTAATTGGTTGATGTTCTTTTTTCACTGAAATTGCTTATTTCAACATTAGATTAGTACTGACTGTGTTCATTGTGTTGATGACTAGAGGTCTTAAAAATACTTTTATTTTGCCCATTAATCAGTGACAGAATCAGTAGGATGTTACAACCAGTTCAAAGCAAGAGTCAAAGTCCACACCATCAGGAATGCTGCAATGAATTCACAAATAAAAGTCCTATGTTTACCTAGATTTATAGTATTTGTGGCTACATAGGTAAAGTCTAGAAGGATATATATCATCAACAGAAGTAGGCACTCTCCAGACTTTTATCTGGGACAACTTCATAACCTACATGATTATTTTTCATTAACATGAAATACATTGCTCACACCAAATAGAACTGACAATACAATTTTTTTCCATCTCAAGATGAGCACAGCAAGTACCTGTCCTTCCCTCTAGCTTTACCACTCTCCCTGGCAGCACAGACGCGCCCAGGTACTTGGGCACATATAGTGAATGAAGAAACAGCTGCTGTTGACACAGCAATAAATTTTCGTTCATTCTCAAGGCTCTGGTAAACAGAAAAGCCCAGGCTGGACTTTAACTTCTTACAGCCACCTATGTTATTGCATCCACAGGGGGTTGACTCCCTGAAGCCCATCCCTGTATCTAGGAGGATACCCCTGAGAAGGCCAGCCATTGGAGAGGAAAGGGTTCCACCCTGGGAACTTGGAATATTTGTTCTGATCCCAGGTACACTTGGTCAAGAATACTTGTCAGCCCTGGCTGATGTGGCTCAGTGGATTGAGCACCAGCCCTGCAAACCAAAGGGTCACCAGTTCGATTCCCAGTCAGGGCACATACTGGGTTGTGGGCCAGGTACCCAGTAGGGGGTGCATGAGAGGCAACCACACATTGATGCTTCTCTCCCTCTCTTCCTCTGTCTGCCTAAAAATTAATAAATAAAATATTTTTTAAAAAGAATACCTTCTTTAGATTTTATTTAATTATTTTGTAGAGAGAAGGGAAGGGAGGAGAAAGAGAGGGAGAATAAATACACAAGAAACTGAAAATAGTGCCTGCCTATGGGATAGGAAACTGGGCTTTGATGGGTTGTCCTGAGGATCATTAGACACTTGGTATCTGACAGAGTTGCTGAAATGCAGGGAGTGGAAATCATGTTCATGTGGAGATGGACTACCTCTTGTCCCAGGCAGTGAAAACATTAAAATCCAACTAATTGAGTATATTCCAAAACAGGTAGGCTCAACTATAGTAATGATAATAACAACTCAATACTGCTGAGTGCTTTTTATGCATCATTTTATTTCACCCTTGCAGAAGTCCCATAAGTACCGACATCCCCAGTGTTCCCATGTGAGAATTCAAGGCTTAAACAGTTTAGGAACTTGCTAAATACTACTCAGCCAGGAGAGGGTGACTTGAACACAGGTCTGTCTCACTCCAGAACTCACACCTTAGTGACTTTTCTGGCCAAGAGCCCAGCCCTGGCTCCCAGGAAGCCCTCATAAGGGTCAACATGTAGTCCCTGGATGTCACCTTTCCAGGGATCCTAAGGCTGCTATAACAAGATACTGCTGATTTGGTGGCTTAAACAACAGAAATTTATTGTCTCAGAGCCTGGAGGCTGAGAAGTTCAAAATCTACTTCTTGGCCAATTGGGTTCTGCTGAGAGAGGGATAGAGCACTGTGTCCTGGAAACCTGCTAGACCTTGCCATTATGTCCTTGCTTGTTCAGAGGGACCCAGTGGCACAATCTTATCCAGCTCTTCTCCACCAACCTTCTGTGGAATATGTAGGTGAGTTCTTCCTGTACCCCAGGGCATATGCTCTGCAGGACAGTGTGGTGTCTGCACCAGACCTCTTCCTGAACTGAGGTTTCAGAGGGGCATGAGATGTGGAAGAAAGGGGCTGATTAGTAAATATCTGTAACTCTCCTGGAAGGCTCAAGGCATGAACAGAACTTGCACTGACCATTGCTCCCACTGATACAACTCCTAAATACCTGTGGCATTGGAGCTCCCTCACATTTTCAGTATGAGGATCCCTAGTCCTTTGAGGGCAGCTGAAGAGACTGAGGTGAAGGCCTCAGCTGGAGGACATACCTGATCAGGCTACTAAATAAATGAATACAGAGGAATACCTGAAACACTTCTACATATGGATACTGGTAAGAGCTATCCTCTGCTTCCAGTGATAGCCAGGAATGAGTATAAGTGCAGCAGGAGGGAGGCAGGCCAGATACAAGAATTTACTAATTTGGAGAGAGAACTGTGTCCCTGGAGGGCAGCAGCCACTCAAACTGATCCTGACCAGCTGAAAAGAGCATATGGTTCATCCCCTGAGAGTTAGGTTGTTCTGTGGCACTTTCCCTGGTACTAAGGAAAGATGGAGGATATCAAGACCTTGGGGAGGGAGGCCAACCATGGCCTTTAATGGACTGGCTAAAGAAATGCTATCTTGTTGGGAGGGACAGCAAAGCTCACCAAATGATCATATGCTCCCTGACATGTTCTACTTTTTGGCAGTTATCCAGGGCCTTGTTGCTAATACTGGCCAAAAAGTATGAGCAGAGATCACACTATTTCTGGTCTAAGAAGTGATAACTCCATGCATGGTTCTCTGTCTCCCTTCCCTCTTTGGAGCTGAGAGCTGGTGAGAACACTGTGGGTTCCATGGGGTGCAGCTAGCTACAAGGTTGTAGAGCCTCCACCATATGTACCAGGACCCCTCCCTCACTCTCTTATGGGACATATGGTATGGGATATATAAACTCCCCTTGTTCTAAGACCTGAGATATTGTAATTGTGACCACAACGCATTCTAGTACCTCCTGACTACTATACTGATTAGAAGGAGAGGGAAAGAGAGCAACCTTTATTATTGTATTAGTTTTCCATTGCTGTGTAACCTGCTACCCTAAAACTTAGCTTCTTAAAATAACACCACGTATAGTCTCATCATTTCTGTGAATCAGGACCCAGGGATGGTTAAGCTGGCTCCTCTGGCTCAGAGTCTCTCCAACTGAAATCAAGACCTTGACTGGGGCTGCAATCAGTTCCAGAGGCAACTGGGAAGGATATGCTTCCAAGCTCACCTGTGTGATTGCTGATGGTATGCAGTTCACCTGGCTGTTGCCCTGAGGGCCCTTCTTCATCCCTTGTGGTTGATCAGTCTGCCCTCAGTTCCTTGCCATGTGGTCCTCTTCATAGGGCAGCTGAAAACATGGCAGGGGCTTCATCAGTGTGAGCAAGAGGAGGGTGAAAGACAGTGAGTACAAGTGAGACAGAAATCAATCTTATATAACCTAATATCTCTATGTGACATCCCATCACTTTTGCTATTTTCTATTCCTTAGAAGCAAGTCACTAAGTGCAGCACACACTCTAGGGGAGGGGGTTACACAAGGATGTGAACACAAGGGAGGGAGGAATCTATGGAACCACTTTAGAAACGGCCTCATCCATTATCTCATTTAAATAATACTATTATTATAAGGAACCTGTAGGTAATCTGTAATCTGTTTAAGGCTACACTCCACTAGAACCAGAAGTTGATTTTAGAAATATTCAAATTCACAGCACCATCCTGCCTTCTAAGAATCAAGAAAGAATATTGTGTGGATTTTCCTAAAAAGACGGGTTCTGAGATGGGTCCTCCCTTTTATTCTTGATGAGAAAAAAACTCATGTTTCCTCTTTCTAATTGCCTAGGTATCTACAGCCCTGGGGCCATGAGTTCTGAAACACGTGTATCTGAAGTTAAGGATTCTAGAGCCCCTGTTTTGCTGACAAGGATCCAAGGAGAGTCTGTGTTGTTCAATGTGATTAAGGAGCCAGGAACTAAGCTGGAAGAGATCTCATGGAGCTTTGGGCCTGAATCAAACTACAGAGTCTTCCTGGAAGTCAAAGGGCAAGCAGACAAACAAATATGGATTAGTCTCCAAGACAAGTATGGGGAGAGGGCACATATACCTAACATGACGTCCCTAAGGATCGAGAACCTGACCCATGATGACAGTGGGCAGTACCGGGCACGAGTCAGATTTTCTGGAGGAAAAGAATTTAGCCAGGTTTTCCACCTCACCGTCTATGGTATGTCCTCAACCTATCCCATGGCCACCTCTTTTTATTGTCACTAGGAGTGTCACATAGGCCCTAATTTCAGTTTCTATTTGCTACCTTGAAATTAAGGTAAGTGTGTTCACCATGAATAGAGATCAAAGCTGAGATAAAATCACACCTGGGATAAAATCATGTCAGTATATGGAGAGAGGAAAACAGAACCTGGGGAATTGGAATTATTGTCACATTTATTACCCTTTATAGGAGTAAGTTTATAATACTTAATTCCTGTATTAATTTTATATAGCTACTATAACAAATTACTGCAAACTTAGTGGCTTACATCCACACCAGTTTATCATCTGACTGCTGTAGATCAGATGTCAGACACGGGTCTCACTGAACTAAAGTCAAGGTGTTGGCTGTTGGCTGTTGGCAGGGCTGCAGTCCTTTATGGAGGCTGTAGGGGAGAACACGTGCTTGCCTTTTCCAACTTCTAGTGGCTGTCTGCGTTCCTAGCACTGTGGCCACCTTCCTCCACCATATAAACCAGCAATGGTGGGTCCAGTCCTCATATTACATCACTCTGAACTTCTCCCTTTTCCACTTTTAAAGACCCTTGTAATTACATAAGTCCCATCCAGATAATCCACAATAATCTCCTTATTTTAATTTACAATAAATAGATTAGTAGTGTTAATTCTATTACCTTAATTCTCCTTTACCAGATAATCTAACATATTCACCAAGTTTTGAGAATTAGGATGTGGACACTTTGGGGGGCCACTGTTCCACCTACCACAATTTGGAAACAACATATAGATAGTCCTCTCTGTCCTATCAGCTCTCACTCAGCATCTGCATGAAGCAGCCTTACTCACAAAGAGTCCACAAATCCAGCTCCAAAAGCCTCCATAGATATAGGAGTTTACACTGAAACACTTCTTATACTCATTTAGCCAATTCTTTCTTTCCCTAAACTTCCTCTCTGCATAGTGAAATATGTACTACAGATAGAGGCTTTTGCGACTTTAGGTCCCCATATGATATCTAACACCCACTTATCAGTGTGTCACCTCTGTGTGGACCTCAAGTTCAGTAGCATGTTCTAACCTCACTTGCAGCTGTCCTTCCCAGTAGTTATCATTGCATCTTCCACAGATGTCTCTGTTTTTGAGAGCATTGGGCCTTTCTCTGGTCTCCCAGAGCTGGCCAGATGTCCTCTCCGCTATGGGCTGTACAGTCCTGGATATCACCTCAGCAGGAGAAGCTGATCATGTTCCCTATGCCAGGACAAGTTCTTCCCTCCCAGAGTTCTTCACCTTCCAGGAAAGACCCCAATTTCTTAGGAATAGTGGGCTTGAGTAGGTAAGATCAAGGCTTTATTTCTTCAGGGAGGTTTTTAAGACTTTCTCAGTCTAGTGAAATCACATAGGGCTTGATTCAGTGGTTTCCTTCCTTGTTATCATTTACCATACATTTTTATGAATCGTATTTCATTTGTAAAATGATTTCATCTCTCTCAGAGGGAGGATGCCAGAGCTCAATGAAATAATGGATGAGAATGTGACTGTAAGGGGTTCCAAACATATGATGCGTTATTCTCTTTATGCCCCACCCCAGAGCCTGTGCCGCTTCCCCAGATCCTAGTCAAGTCACGGTCTATCACATCAGACTGGTGCAACATCACTCTGGAGTGCAAACCCATAAGAGCCACACAGGACCTAAATGTGACCTGGAGAAGCAGTGGCCTACCCAGGGAGCTGGATGAGACAAGGACACTGAGACTAGCCCTCATCTCCTGGTCCCTGCCTATGAAACTGCCCCTGATCCAGACTAACATCAACCTCACCTGTGTAGTCAGCAACCCCGTGGACCAAAAAAATGCCACCAAAAACCTGGAAGAAACCTGTGACCATTGTGAGTATAATATGCCAGAGGGAAAGGACACTTTTCAGAGCTCAGGTAGCACTGTAGACTGAGGGTTCTGGGCTTTCTCCCCTGCATCTTAATTAGCACCACCATCCACCTGGTCACCTCATACAGAAGTTGCGGGTCACATCCAATTTGCTTCTGCTTTTAAATGTCTCTCACAACCATGCTCTCCTCTCTACCTTTGTAGCCCCTGCTGACCCAGGAAGTAGCCATCCATCCCACCCCCATCCACCATCTAGAGTGTGTCCAGAGTAGTCTTCAGAAAAAAGAAATTGGATTGTGTCTTTTGCCTGTGTCATCTTAGGATTTGATCTCCAGTGATACCCTGTAGGAGTCAGGGCTCAGACATTCCTATGCCCATATTTCTGGCCTCACTTACATACTCACTGACACAAAATGGCCTATTTAGAATTCTCGAGTGTGTTCTGCTTTTTCAAGCTTTTGAGCCTCTGATTATGCTGTTTCCTTTACCATTATTTCCACCAAGTCCAGATTATTTTTTTCTTTACTCCTATTGAAGATTTTCATCATATGACTGGCATTATGGGTATGTGACAAGTCAGTCCATACAGGACCCCATTCTTGGTTTAAAGCTGCTATCAGTAAAGTTGAACAAAGGGCTCTTCATTCTGGTTTTGCATGGGGCCTTGCAGGTGCTGCAGCTGTCCTGCTCTCAGGCACTTTCTCCTCTAAGGAGCAGCCCATGACCACCCACCCTAGGGAGCAATGCTGTTTATCAATTTGTCTCCTCCATCTGGAGAATGACTTGAAGGCAGGGGTCATGTTTTGTCCTGTTTTGAATTTCTGTGCCAAGCAGAGCTTCTGGGAAAGTTTGCTCACAATCAGTAATTTGCTGAGTGAAAGAAGGCCCTGGTATCCCTGTGTGTATTTTCACCTCTGTAACCAATCCTCCACAAGCTGATGAGGCATCTGGTGTGTCAATAACACATAAGATTCCTATTACCCTCTCCTCATACCACAATTTCATGTCTCAGATGAATTTCAACACTGAGCATGACCCACAAGACCAATCTGATCCACCTTTCCCACAGCTACTCCCTGCCCCATCCCTTTCCTCCTGCAACAGTGGGGTGCTGGCACTCCCAGAGGCTGGCTTTTTATAGGATTATCCCCTAAATGTGGTGCTTCTCCTTCCTGCAACACTGCACCCATCCCCAGTATCTGGGAAATTCATAAGACTCCCTCCAGACTCAGTTTACCCATCACCTCCTCTAGGAGACCCCATTAAAAACCTACATAAAAGGTGTAAACCTCTATTAGAGTGTCAACCCTCTATCTGGCAGACTTTGGTATTTTCTCTGCCTTCTCTTCTGGCTGATGAGCTCCTTAGAGTGAAAACCATTTCTTGTTCATCCCTATGTTCCTGACACCACATAGGAACTTAGGAACTGACTGAATGAATGAGCCTGCCTTGTTCTTCCTCTTCTTCTTCTGACCCAGGAGCCCTCAGACTTCCCAACTTGCTCTCTATATCCCCTTGGTAATGGGTATCTCAAGTTCCTTCTTGCCTTAAACTTCTTCACTCTCTTTCTGTGAGGGAAGCAGATTCGCACGAACAGACTGCTGTTGGCCCCCTGCGAGGCATTGCATGTGTAGTCGTGCCTGTACTGTTGACTGTGGGAGCTGGACTGTACTTCTTGATGACTCGTGGGAAGAAGAAGGAGAAGATGAAGACCGGAAGAGGCAGGTTGCACTTCTCCTTCCAGGCCCAGATACCTTTCCTCCTCCACTTTACTCTTGGTTTGCTTTCTGCATTCTAGTGCTCAGGGAATGTCCCTGCAGAGGGGTAGTGGCATGGTCATGGCCTTGAAGTTTACGGCAGTAGAGAGGGTACAGGTTTATAAGGCTTAGATTCAAGCTATATTTTGTGTGTGACTCAGGTGCAGGATTGGAGGATGACCATCAAGACCATAATGATGACATCTACTATGCAGAGCTGACAGAACGAGAATCTCAGGAGGGCGGGGACAAGGTGAGATCTGGAAGCTGTAGTGAGCCTGAACTCTCCCAGGTTCCTCCATGCCTCAGCTAGGCTTGTCAAACACAGTTATGTCATTCTTGGCCCTTCTAGCTCTTTAACTCTTACTGAACAGGCAACACTAAGAAAATTTAAATTGGGGCTAGTGTAGTGCTGGGCACTTTCAGGAAATTCATATGCAGTGCACATAATCAGCATTGGTTCCATACAGGTCCCTCTAGAGCCCCTCTGTCCCTCAGCTGCTCCAGAAACACTGTTTTTATATTTCTAGGGCATTAGTGAACAACATCTGGAAGAAAAGGAGCTTCTCAATAGCGTCTATGATGAGGTCCATAAGCCAGGCCAGGCCAGGCCTTGAAGATAATTATTTGGAAGAGGCAGGAGAAACCTGCGTCTTCCAGCTTTGGTCCAGTTCCAGCTGCCTCTGTGCTGCGTTATTCTGCCCCTTGCGCCTTTAGCACCCTGGTCACACATGGCCCTGTCACTTCCTCTGACACCTCCCCAAACAGCACTTCCATTCAGAGTCCTCATTCCTGCTGGATGAGCACTCTTCTGCCATTGACTCAGCTCCTGGCCCCTCTCCTCCTGAAATTTCCCAGAGAGGATCCCTTGACTGTACACATGTTAACAATATCCATGTTTTCTGCTGTGTCACTGCTCTGTGTCTTTCTGAGACCACAAGCCCGATCATGGGGACTGTGTTAAAGTGTTGACTGTGCCAAGAGGAGTGTTTTGGGACCTGGGTACTGGATGCAGAATAAAGATAGATAGAGACATCATGGGTGAGTGGCAACTCACAAAGAAATTAGCCCAAGGCTTCTCTTGTAGGGCTCCATTAGGGGTGTCGTGCAGTCACTATGTGTATGTGTGTGTGGTGGGGGGAGTGTCTAGAAGTCATTGTATGCTTGGACCAGAGCCCTCTTTCCTGGCCACCTGGGATAACTTGGACCTGGGCCGCAGTCTCAGCCCATGGACTCCAAACCCTCAAGAAACTCCTGTGGAGTGGGAAAGGGAATTTATATTATCTCAAGGCCCTCCCAGGTTTCTGTTTCCAAGAGAACAACCTAGAGAAGCCAAAGTTGGGGGTAGTCCTCCTCTGAAAACAGCCTCAGCTCTCTTATTGTCTGAATGGGGGCAATTAGAATGGATGTGCAGTATCCTCCCACCCACACTGATAGAGCTGCTATAGGGCCTGATGTGTGGGGCTTATAGGAAGGTATGACCCAGCAAGGTGACTTTCCAGGAAGGTGACTGGAAACTTTATCTAATTTATCACTTAGCTTTCAGCAAGGTCTTCTTATGTTGGATATAGCAAAACAATAATAACAACAAGAAAAATCTCTAAGAGGATGAAATATGTAATTAAAATTTATTCAATGTAAAAAAATCTTCATGAAATAGATAATTTCTAGAAAAAAATATGTATTGCTGAAATTTATTTACATGTCTGTATAACCTCAAAAAATCAACACAGAAAATGTGAAACATATAGGTATTTTCTTCTTCAAGGTTGTAAAGGAGAAATACTATTTCTGGTGGATTTCTTAAATCTTTAAAGAACAGATAATTTGCCCTGGACAGGTGATTCAATTGGTTGGGACATTGTCGCATATACCAAAGAGTCGTGGGTTTGATTCCCAGCCAGGGCATATACGGGAGACAACTGATAGATGTTTTCCTCTCACATCAATGTCTCTATCTCTCTCCCTTCTCTCTGCCTGAAATCAATGAACATATCCTCAGATGAGAATTAAAAAAATGTTTTTTTCATTAAGAATAGATAATTTTTGTGTTAACAAATATGTTTTAAATGTGACAGAAGGTATAAATCATTTATTTATGATTCTGAAAATATGTCAAAGCACAATAAAAAAAATAAAGTCCCAACCCAGTCACCAAGGTTGTGTGGGCACCACTCACTTCTCTGCTTTTGCTGGAAACCTCTTCAATGAGCTGATCTCCCAGCTTCCCAAGAAGCCCAAGGAGCAGAGAGCCTTTGCCAGCACCATCCACAGTAATGGGAATAAGAATAGAGTCCTATTCTCTGTTGGGTCAGAAACAGAGTAGGGATTAAGAAGCTTTTGAGTGATGGATCCTGGGGTTGGCCATATTCCCTGCAGTGGGCTGGCTCAGTGTCAGGCACTCTACTCTTCTGATGGTTCTGGGGAAACTGGGACTTTGGGACTCAGAATAATTCTATGTTGCTTTTCCAAAGAGAGTTTCCTAGAATCCAAAAATGTCATATTGGAAAGAAACTCATCATGGACTTCTATCTTACCTTGTACTTTGTAACAACCCTACCAAGTGACTTGCCAGTGGTTACACTCTACCAGTGACAGATTCCTCACTGGGTCCCAAAGCATTCATTCCATTTTTACAAGATTCTGAGTACAAAGTTCTCCTTTAATATTATGATTTGAATACTGCCTCTACCATCCTTCTCTGATACTAGTTTCCCTCTTGAGGCCATGCATTACAAATATGATTCCTTCTCCACTCAATGGCTCTTAAAGGAGGAAACAGAGATAAACATCAGTGACTGGTACAGCTGTCCTTTGCTCATCCTAAAAGCCCCTATTTCATCCCCACTCCATAGTTTCCTGGGTCACATGCCAATATTTACTGTCCCTGACTCATCTTACCTGGTATTACCACAAAGGCTAGAGAGTTTGGATATCACCTTTGCTGAGAACAGTGGGCACTTGAGCACTTACTGGGTCCCAACAGCTTTCCCCAAGGTCTTTGGTGGCAGTTTCCTGACCTACATGCTTGTTGACCATACAGACAAGGTTGGAGTTTGGCTGGATCAAGTGCAGGCTCAGAGCCAAGGTCCAGAGGTTGTGACTGGGCCCAGCTCCCTGGGGAAGTGTTTGCTCTCCCAGGTCACTCTCAGGTCCTCTGTTACTCCCATAGCTCTACACTTTAGGGTAACATTATACCAGTCAGGTGTGAAAAACAATGACTTGACCAGAATCAGGGAAATAAGCACTGGCTCTGGGGCATGAATAGATAAACCTGTTGCTTCATTTGCAGAACATATTATTCATCCATTATTTCATTTTGTTTCAAAGTTCCCTGCTGAAAAGGTAGAGCATTTCATAGATTTAAAAACTGAGAATTAAAGAGTTGAAACAATTTGCCTAAAGTCATATATTGAGACAGGGTACAGAATCTCAGTTTTAGAGAAGGAAAGGCAGCTAATCTAGCAAATCTCTCCTTTACTCATACCCCTTCCCTCACCACCCACAGCTGAAATCACATCTGCTTGTCCTCCACAGATGTCATCATGTCCTTCACAATACTTACAGGGTATAATGGGTATAATCAAACTTCTTGAGCAAAACTTCCATATCCAGAATTTTCAAAGATGGCTCTAAAAACTGGTAGAAGACTCTTAAATTTCTCTCCTGAAAACTGAAGGCATAAAAAGGTTAGGACTTGAAGATAAGGGGGAAGAGAATTTCTTTGGAGAGAGCTGTTCTCAGTCACCTCCTAACCTGATGGGTACCTGCACCTCACCTCAAAAATGGTGTTTTCAGTGAGAAAGCTTGATGTATGTCCCCTACAGCTTGTGGATGCACTGGACATATGTCTGATTTATACCTGAAAAACCCAAGGGGAGAGATGCTGTTGAATAACTTATAGAAGTAAAGTATTGGCTGCCATTTGGGAAGAAATTGCATGAGCATTGATAACTCAAATAAACATATTCTTTATGAACCAGATGTAGGATGTTAAAAGAATGTTGATAAGAGGGGCATGTGGAAAGGAAGTAGAATCCCAGCAGAGAGAGTCTGAGTGAATATGGACCAGCCAGGAGAAAAGAGAAAGGCATAGGTGGCCATCCTGACAGTGTATCACCTAAGACAAGGTAAATGACAGCTCCCCAGCATTCAAGAGGAGAGGTATCCAAGAGACCTATGAAAATGCCCTGTGAGATTTACTCACTGACGACTCACTTACTCTGAGCTCCTGTACTTGGGCAACAGCTTGTAAAAATACCAGAAAGAATTGAATTTTTCAGCTTTAGGGCGAAGGCTGGAGGGTCAGCTCTGGCCAGGACAGAAGTGCTGGCAGGCACTACTGTTCCTTGTTGAGCACACCCCCCCCCCACCCCACATCCAGCAGGAAAGAGTCACTGTTTCTTTGCTGAACCCTTCCGACATCCAGCTTGAAAGTACAGGAGGGTACCAAATGTGAGTCTCCATCAAACTGGCTAATGCACTTGTCCTGCTCCAGTGATTTCCCAAGAGCCTGAAGCACCCAATTAACACATAGGTCTGAACATCTTTCAGCAGCTGTTCCTCAAAAGTGACTGGTGCCTGCCTGCACTGCAGACTTCCCTAAAATCTCAGGAAGACTCAAAAGCTGCAATCAGTAGCTAACATCAGTGTGCCCTATACTTCTTGCTAAGCAGCTCCCAGCCTGGCACAAGTGGCAGCCAACCTTGACTTGCAGCATAGCCCCTCTCAGGTGCCTCCAAGTCCAAAACAGTTGACAATCATCTACAGATCAATTTGTAGCCCCTACCAAGAGTCAGTAGGAAGGACATAGGCATCAGTTGGTCTGGGGCTGTACCAAAGCCCTTCCCAAGAGGCCCAAGACCCACACGCACAGTAGCTGATTTCAGCCAACACCAGAGAACCACCTAACCATTTTCACAAATGACACAGCCAAAGGGTAAGGTCAGCAGGCACCAGATCCTCACTACAGTGAATCCATTTCTGTGGGGTCATTGCTAACACAACAGCTCATACATCCATAGTAGTTACCACAAGTTTTCACAACCAGTCAGCCTGAGGGTCATTCTAACCCACTGATGTGTAAACAGCAGTCAAGGCTACAACAGGAAAAAACAAACAACCCACACAGAGCAAAGCCCTGAAGCACCTGGCTCAGGTGACAAGGGAGACTGTACCACTGTACTCCACAGGATGCCTACTACATAACATCACCCTGCCAAAACTGGTAGACTTTTCAGATCTACCTCACACATAGAAAAAAATACAGGGACACAGCCAAAAGAAGGATACCAGCAAACATTCCCCAAATGAAATAACAGGAAAAAAATCCACAAAAAGAACTAAACAAAATGGAGGCAATCTACCAGATACAGAGTACAAAACACTGATTATAAGAATGCTCAATGAACTTGAAGGAAGAATATATGTTCTCAGTGAGAACTTACACAAAAATAGAAACCATTAAAAAGAATTAGTCTAACAATCAAAATTAAAACTAAACCATAGAACAATCAAGATTCAGGACCATCAGAAATCAAGTTGAATGAAAGTCCAACAACTATAGAATTAAAGAAACCACATCCATCCAGAATGGTAGGAGGGGCAGAGATGCTGAGACATGGAAATGCAGAAGAGGCTGATCCCACACCCATGTGTGGTGGATAAAAATTGGGAGGGATATCTCAGGAGCAAGGGGTCCCAAGCCCACACCAGTCCTCCCAGTGCAGGGTTCCAGTGACAGGAACATAAGTCCCCATAACTTCTGGCTATAATACCAGCAGGTATTGAGTTGGTGGAAGAAACTGCTGGATTCCCAAGCAGTTTCTCTTAAAAGCCCCACACATGGACTTACTCAGATTTACTCTGAGATTCAGGCTAGGGTAGCAGCTTCAAAAGTACCAGAGGCATTGGTGAGGAAATAAAGTGTCTGGCATCAGGGCAAAACCTGGGGGACAGCTCTCTCATACACAGAACTGTAGGCAGAGGTCATTGTTCCTTTTCTGAATCCTCCACCAACGAGCCACAGAGGCTTCAGGCAGGTACCATATCTGAGACTCCTTGAACCTGGCTCACATGCTTTGCCACATCCTGTTGATTCCCTGGGGCACCACCCCACCTAAATTATGGGCCCACCAAAGCTGTTTGTGGCTTTTCTATAGGAATGGCTTGTTTTGACTCATACTTCACATCTGCCTAAATCCTCTCAAAAAAAAAACACACAAAAAAAAACAGCTGGCCTCAGTGAGCCAATAGCCCCCATACCACTGGTTAAATAGTCCCAGGCCTAGCCCTAGCAGCAGCTGGCCTCTATTCACAGTCTGGTCTCACTTAGGTACTCCCAAGCCCAGCATAAGTAGCAGCCACCTGCAGATCACTTTATAGCTTATGCTAAGTGGCCCCAGACAGAATACAGGTTGTGGCTGACATTGGCCTGACATTTACCACCCAGTAAATCCCAGAGCCTGTGCACCCAGCAGATGCTGCAGACCACATTGGAGTACAACCAAACACCTCCACAAGTGACATGCTCAAGGAGAGTACTCAGCAGGCTCCAGAACCCTGTAGAAGTAAGTCTTGCTCTGTGGAATGGGCCTCTGCACAACTGATCCTTCACAGAGAGTGGAAATTGGTGGTCAGCGGTCACAACTAGCCTGTGCAGCTGACTGGCCTGGGTAAATACCTCCCATTGAACTACTAACAGTAACCAAGACTCAACTACAAGAAGAGGGTGTCCTCAGCCCATACAGAGGGTACACCTCCAGTATCCAGCTTGGGTGATAGGAGAGGTTGTGTCATTGGACCCTATAGGACACTTACTACATTAGGCCATGCTACCAAGACAGGAAGTAATAGAAGTGCTACCTAATACATAGAAACAAACACAGAGAGGCTGCCAAAATGAGGAGACAAAGAAATGGGGTCCAAATGAAAGAACAAATCAAAGTTCCAGAAAAGAAACTAAACAAAATGGAGGTAAGCAGTCTATCAGATGTAGAGTTCAAAACCCTGGTTATAAGAATGCTCAGGAACTTAGTAAGAACTTCAGTCAGAAATGAAGGACACACTAATTGAAATAAAGAACAATTTACAAGGAAACAACAGTAGAGTGGCTGAAGCTGAGATTCAAATCAATGATTTGGGACATAGGAAGAAAAAAAACAACCATCAGAACAGTAAGAATTAAAAAGAATTCACAAAAACAAGGATCATGTAAGAAGACTTTGGGATAACTTCAAGCATACAGACATTCGCATCATAGGGGTGCCAGAAGGAGAAGAGAAAGAGCAAGAAATCGGAAGTCTATTTGAAAACTAATGAAAGAAAACTCTCCTAAATTGGATGAAGGAAATAAACATGCAAGTCAGGGAAGCAGAGAGTGTCCCAAACAAGATGGACATAAAGAGGCCCACACCAAGACACATCATAATTAAAATGCAAATGGTTAAAGATAAAGAGAGCATCTTAAAAGCAGTTAGTTATGGACAAGGGAGCTCCCATAAGACTGTCAGCTGATTTCTCAAAAGAAAATTTGCAGGCTATAAAGGATTGGCAAGAAATATTCAAAGTGATAAAAAGTGGGTACCTACAGTCAAGACTGCTCTACCTAGCAAAGCTAACATTTAGAATCAAAAGACAGATAGCTCCCCAGACAAGAAGAAGCTGAAGGAGTTTATCATCACTAAACCATTATTATATAAAATGTTAAAGAGACTTATTTAAGAAAAAGAAGAAGATCAAAACTATGAACAACAAAATGGCAATAAATATATATCTATCAACAATTGAATCTAAAGAAACACTAAACAAATGCAGAACCGAGAGAGAATCATAGATACGGAGAATGTTTTGATGGTTGCCAGAAAAGAGGGAGTTTTGGTGGAATGGGCAAAAAAGGTATAGGGATTAAGAAGTACAAATAGGCAGTTACAGAATAGCCATGGGGATGTAAAGTACAGTATAGGAAATGTAGTACCCAAAGAACTTATATATATGACCCATGGACACAAACAATGGTATGTGGAATACTCGAGGGAATGGGGAATGCTTGGGGGGTGGGGGGCAGACAAAGGGGAGAAGTTAGAAATGTAATAGCTTAATTAATACTTTTTAAAAGGAACTAGTCATAAATTAGAATACAATTACTGAAACAAAAACGTTATATTAAATCAACAGCACATTTGATGAAGCAGAAGATCAATGAGAAATTTGGAAAACAAGGTAGAGGAGAATACCCAATCAAACACCAACAAATAATTTTATGTGGATAATTTAAGGGGAGACTGGGAAAACAACAAATGTAAAAATATGGGCATCATACAGTTCTGACAGAGAGAGAGAAAGTGATTGAGTAACATTAGAATAATGGCTGAAAAATTCCCTAATCCAGTGAAGGAAATATACATACAAGACCAGGAAGTACAGAGAATTTCCCCAAAAAAGGTCCACATCATGACACATAATTAAACTGCAAAAGGTTAAAGACAAAGAAAGAATCTTGTAAGTACCAAGAGAAGAATAGTTAGTTACCTACAAGAGAGACCCCATAAGAATATCAGCTGACTTCTCAACAGAAACTGGAGACCAGAAGGATATCTGAAGTCATGAAAAGCAAGGCCCTACATCCAAGATTAATCTATCCAGCAAAGTTTTCATTTAGAACTGAAGGGCAGATAAAGTGCTTCCAAGATAATGTCAAGTTAAAGGAGTTCATCATCACCAAGCCCTTATTATATGAAATGTTAAAGGAACTTATCTAAGAAAAAGAAGATCAAAACTATGAACAAATAAAATGACAACAAATTCACAACTAACAACAAGTGAACCTATAAGAAAAGAAAAACAATGAAAACAAAAACTAAGCAAACAAGTATAACAGGAACAGAATCAGAGAAATAGACATCACATGGAGGGATTGGAGTGGAGAGAAGGAAGGGAGGAATAGAGGGGGAAAGGTACAGGGAAGAAACATAATTAGTAGGCATAAAATAGGCCAGGAGAGATAAAAATGGTATAGGAAACAAAGAACTTATATGCACAACCCATGGACATGAGCTAAGGGCAGGGGAATGCTGGTGGGTTAGGGGGTGCAGGGCAAAGGGGGGATTAAGGAGGAAAATTGAGAAAACTGTAAGAGCATAATCAATAAAAAAATACTTCAAAAAAAAAGAAATAGTCAAGTTGATAAAAAAACAAGGACTTACAAACAAGATTACTCTACACAGCAAGTCTGTCATTTATAATTGAAGGAGAAATAATTTTCCAGAATCCCGCTCTAAAAAAAGCTGAAGGAGTTTATCACCACCAAACCACTATTACAAGAACTGTTGAAGGCAATTCTTGAGGAAGAAGGAGGAGTTAGAAGAAGAAGGAGGAGGAGGAGAAGTAGGAGGAAGAGGGAAATAAAATATATGAATAATAAAATGAAAATAACTATATACCTATCAATAATCACTTTAAATATAAGTAGATTAAATGTTTCAATCAAAATATATAGAGTGGCTGAATGGGTAAGAAAACAAGGCCCATACATACACTGAAAGATAAGGGATAGAAAAAAATATTCATGCAAATGGAAACTAAACAAATAAACTTAGGATAGCATTAATTATATTAGACATAATAAACTTTAAAACAGAGGCAAAGAAATTCATTACATAATGATGAAAGAATCAGTCCAACAAGAGGCTATAACCCTTCTAAACATTTACACAGCCAACGTAGGAGTACCTAAATACATAAAGTAAATACTGAAAGATATAGAGAGGGTGGGGAAAGGAGATAAGAGAGGAAAGAAGGGGGAGAGGCAAGCCAAGAAACATGAATAGAGGACTCAAGGGCACAGACAAAGGGGGGGATTGACTGTGGGAGTGGGTGGGGGACAGGACAGGGGACAGCAATGAGGAAAAGGACAGGACACTGTAACTGAACATCAATAAAAAAAAAGAAAGATATAAAGAGAGAAATTGACAGTAATATAGCCATGGTAAGGGACTTTAACACCCCATCGACATCAATGGATAGATCATCAGACAGAAGATCTATAGGGAAACAGCAGCTTAAATGACACATTAGACGAGACATTTAATTAACATTTTTAGAACATTTCAGCCCAATGCAAAGAATACAGAATCTTTCCAAGCGCACACAGAATATTTACAAAGAGACCACAGGTAAGGACACCAAAAAAGTCTCAATATATTTAAGAAGACTGAAATTATATCAAGAATCTTTGCCAAAAACAATAGTATGAAACTAGAAAGCAATTATGATTTAAAAAAAAAAACAACAACAACTAAAAAACACCCAAACACATGGAGGCACCTAAAAAATAAAGGTTTGACAATTAGATCAAAGTAGAAAACTAAAGACTCCTTGAGACAAATGATAATGAAGAAACTATGACCAAATATCTATGGGACACTGCCAAAGCAGTTCTAAGAGGGAAATTTATAGCATTAAAGGCCTAGCTCAAGAAATAAGAAAACTCTCAAATAAACAAAACTTACACCTAAAGGAACTAGAAGAAAAAGAACAAATAAAGTCCCACAGAAGTGGAAAGAAAAGTATTGGAGCCAAAATAAATAAAATATATTCTAAAATAACAATACAAAAGATCAATAAAACCAACAGCTAATTCTCTGAAAACATTAAAAAATAATAAACCTTTAAACAAACTCAAGAAAAAACAACATAGGACACAAAAAATAAAAAATGCAAAAAGGATCCCTGGCTGGTGTGGCTCAGTGGATTAAGTGCCAGCCTGCAAACCAAAGGGTTGTGGGTTTGATTCCCAGTCAGGACACATGCCTGGGTTGCAGGCCAGGTTCCCAGCAGGGGGCACTCAAGAGGCAAACACATATTGATTTTTTTCTCTCTCTCTTTCTCCCTCTCTTTCCCTCTCCAAAAGTAAATAAATAAAATCTTTTTTAAAAAATTATAAGGTCTGATTTAAGAAGATCAAAAATATAAACAATAAAATGGTAAAAAATACATATCTATCAATAATTGAATCTAAAAGCAAAACAAAACAAAAAAGAACAGCTGAACAGTAACCGAATCATAAATACACAGTGTTGTAATGGTTGCTGGTAGGGATTGGGGAGGAAGTGGGCAATTGAAGTGTAGGGATTAAGAAGTTCAAATTGGTTGTTACAGAATAGTCATAGGGATCAAAGTACAACATAGAGAATATAGTAGACAAAGAACATATATGCATGATCCATGAACATGCAAAATGGTCTGGGGATTGCCTGGGGGGTGCTGGGTGGAGGGCAGCAAAGGGGGAAAAACTGGGACAACTGTTACAGCACAAACAATAAAATGTAACTTAACTTTTTAAAAAATAAATAAAATAGAGAAGCAATATGTACAGTTGAAAAAAGTCTCAGAAGAAAAATTAATAAAATAATACCATTTATCTCGTATAATGCACACCCACATTTTTGGCCCCAACTTTCAAGGAAAAAAAATCTTTTGTTTGAATTTTTTAGTAGTACCCATGTATAATGTGCATTCTTATTTTTCCCTCAAAAATTTGGTCAAAAAAGTGTGTATTATACATGGCAAAATATGATACATGTCTAACCATTATGCTATACACCTAAAATAAATGTAATATTGCATGTCAACTTTAATTGAAAAATTAAAAATTTGAAAATAGAATGTTCACCTTCAAAATCATTGGGAAGTAGAGAAGCCAAAGAAATATCGTCTATATCAGTGGTCTACTAGCTTTTTATGACAAGGTTGTGAAAGGACAAGCAGGAAATCCCAGCATATATATATTTATTAATTTGTACATTGTACATTTTAAACCATAAACCAAAAATTAAAATATATACACATTTGAGGTATTAATATTCATGAAATAAATAATATTTTAATAAGTTCATGATGGCTTTATACAACATTAACTAATACCTCAAGGCAATGTGCATTTGAGGTATTATTAATAGTACTGGAGGCAAGTGCATATTTTGTATACTCTTCTTGTGTTTTTTTGGTGAGTTTGAATTTTTGGATACAAAAATTCAAGATAGGGACAATTAGGCTGTTTTATTTATACTATTTCTCTGTGTTAAAGCAATGTTACAACAAATATCTGTGTCCATTAGGAACATACTGGCTGCTTGTGAAAAAGATCTCATATCATGGTGACGTGAACAACTGAATTTTTGCTGAGCTTCTTGTCCAGTTCAGTTGGGTCATCTGAAGAGCTAACACCAAGTGTGGGAGAAGAGTCAGATCTACCTTTTCTTGTTTTTTGTCACTGTGTTTTCACTATGTGTATTATCTTCAGTATATGAACGTCAGGAGGAGGTCTTTTTAAACTCAGATTCTCTATATGATAGTTCAGTGATATCCATGCCTCCTAGACAGCAATCATCTCAAAATGACCCAACAAGTGAGAGCTTCAATTCCAACCCTGCCTGGGGGCCCACACTTTCTCTTGTGGTAGTTCATTCACACACAACTATCTGACAAACACACCAGCCAGAGTACCAGGAAAACCCTATTATATGAGAGGAGCATTTCTTCCTTCTTATCATAAGTAAAAATATAACTAAACATTCTTTTATTTTCATTTTATACTACAATAGATCATCTCACATAACACACTTCAGAGACCACTACTTTTTTTAAAAAAATAACTTTTCCATTTTATTTTAAAATACACAGAAAAACATACCCATAAGAACTATACAGCACTGGTCAGGTGGTTCAGTTGGCTAGAGTGTCATCCCTACACCAAACAATTGGAGGTTCAATTCTCAGTCAGGGCACATATCTAAGCTGTGGGTTCTATCCCTGGTCAGGGTGCATAGATAAGGCAACTGATCCATGTTCCTCTCTCACATCAATGTCTCTCTCTCTCTCTCAAATCAATAAACACATCATTGGGTGAGGATTAAAAAAAGTTTTAAAGAACTATATGAAAATGTTTATATCAATTAAAAATAAGCAGAGGACTTACTAGACATTTTTTTAAAGATGATATTCATATGGCCAACAGGTACATGAAACATGATCAACATCACTAATCATCAGGAAAATGAAAATTAAAACCACAATAAGATATCACCTCACATTTGTTAGAATGGTTATTATCAAAAAGACAATTAGTTTTTGTTAAGCAGTCGAGAAAGAGGAAGGAACCCATGTGTATTATTGGAATGAATGTAAATTTGTAGTCACTATGGAAATCAGCATGAAAGCTCCTCAAAAAAAATTATAAAACTGCCACATCATCTAGCAAATTTACTTCTGGGTCTATATCAAAAAGAAATGAAGTCACTATCTCAAAGAGACATCTGTACCTCCATGTTCATTGCAGCGTTATTTACAATAGCAAGAAATGGAAATAAGTCTCCATTGACAAACGAATGGATAAAGAAAATGCTCTGTAGCTATCATCTATCTTATTCAACCATTAAAAAAAGAGAATGTCTTGTCTTTTGTGACAACATGTATGTAACTTGAGGGCCTCATGCTAGGTGAAATAAGTCAGTGAAATGCAAACATATGTTCTCAGATATATGGAATCCAAAAAAGCTGAACTCATAGACATAGAGAGTAGAATGGTGATTGTCAGGACTGTAGGGTAGGGGAAATGAGGAGATGTTGGTCAAATAGTATAAACTTCCACTTATAAAATAAATAAGTTCTGGGGATCAAATATATAGTACAGTGACTATAATTAACAATACTGTATTATGTACTTGAAAGTTGTTAAGAGAGTAGATCTTAAATAGTATCATCACACGCATACACACACACTGTTAGGTCAGAGTCACTCAAGAAACCAGACAAACACAGCAAGCTAAGGATCAGGGTTTATTAGCAGGGAATAAGAGGGAAAGTGGAGCCAACCAGGTAGATTGGGGAGTCAACCAAGGGAGGTTAAGGTTCATTCAGTTGTTCTTAGAGCAGGGTTTTTAAGCACAAAAACCTGTGAAGGGTAACTGGTTAGGCTGTCCGAGTCTGACTGGCTAGAGCTGGTTGCTGGGTGCCATTTCTGCTGACCATTATTCTTGATACATATTGTCAGGCTCAAGAAAAGCTGCATCCTGTTATGTCAGATAGGCCAACCCCAGACCCCAATTGTAGCCAGGCATCTGTTTGTCCAGGGTAGGGTTGGCAGGCAGTTTCCCAGGCAGGCATTTTCCCAGGCTACAGTTTCCTATGGTACAGTTTTCCTGCCTGGTGATTTTCCACTCTTCCTAGGCCAACCTAGGTCTGTTCCACACAAAACATGGTAAATACGTAAGGAAACAGAGATGTTAACCATCTTTATTATGTATATATTATATAATAATATATATTATTGTATAATATATAATATATATTACATATATTATGTATATATTATATAGTAAAGATGCATGTATATATTTGCAACATATTAGATGCATGTATATATTTGCAATATATACATGCATCTAATAATCACATTGTATACCTTAAACTTGAGTATGATATATGTCAATAACACCACAGTAAAACTGGGGAAAAGAAATAAAGTTTATTGTGGTTAACTTTGTGGAGTGTGATAGCAAGTGATTTTTATTCCATTATCACACCTCAAAATTTTCTATTCTCCAAATTTTATATAATTGACATGGATAATTTTTATGGGAAAAAACCTTTAGCTCTTCATGTAAGGAGAGACTGTAGGGTGTGCTCAGAGTATTCAAGAGGATATTAGGTGATGGAAGGGGGACAAAGCGGGCAGGGCAGAGGAGGAGCCATGGTCTAACCTCCTTCACTGGGCAGTCATAGAGTCCTTATGCAGTACCTGGTTCCCCACCCAGACCCCGATGCTCTAAATCAGTGTCATTTTCAGTGAGCAATAGAACAAGTGGAGCTGCTCCAGGCAGGGTGTTGTGGGAGGATGAGGAGTCAGGTGTGAGGGAGGTGGGCAGCTGGGGCTTGCATAATATCAACATCCTCATTCCTCAAACTTGGAAAGTCGAGGGGGAAAAAACGGGGAATGGGTCTGTTGCTGTGGATTCTTTTGCCCACCACAGATAAGTACCATGACTCCCAATGCCAGTCTTATGAAAAGGAAATGAACTGTTTATTCAAAAGTTGTACAGGTTTAGAATAATGGCAGAATTCTGACAGTCAATCTTACCCTCTTTAGAAACAAAGTGCATAGTCCTGCCTCCCCTTGCCAAACTAGACCAGTCAGAGGAAACATCTCTCAGGAAAAGAAATAGAAGTCTGTAAGTTAGCTGGCAAGATTTCCATCTGTATTCCTGCTTCCTTCAGTCATTTTGAAGGAAGTCATTTTGAAAGACTCCTGCTTTTAATCCAAAATTACATCCTCATGGTGGGCTGGGGAATCCTTTTGTGTCCTTTCAAACCATGTGGCCAAGACCCTGCATGGTTGCTGCATCCTGCCTTTCTGCCCCTTTCTAAGCTGAGTGGTCCAGAGAGCCAAAATGGCTGGGTGAGAGAGTGAGAGCTTCTCATGGCTACCCTACTCTGCTTCCTACATGGTCCAGAGCTCCAGCAGGGCTAAAAGGGATCTGCTGCCCCTGTGCCTGGGTTTAAATCCTGGTCTGGATCCTCCTCTATAGCCTCATCACCGGTTCCTCCCACACTCGGTTACATCTGCCAGTAGTCTAGTTTCTTCTGCCTTTCTCAGCTGCCATTATTAGTCTGGGCAAGCATACCCCCATGACGTAGAGCTAACCAACTTTTTGCTTTCTTGTAGGTGCAATAAGCCCCTCCAGCTACACGGCATCATGGGTTTGAGTCATGCCATCTCCCTGACTTTGAGCACCTGGCACAGCTGCTTACCATTACTAAAACACTAGCCAAGTTCTTTAGATATACAAAGTAACTCTCAATGGCACTGCTCTGCTTCCCCCATTCCCCAAGTGATAGCTGTGGGGGCTTTCTCCATTTTGAGGGACCTCCAGCTCAGTACACCATTACAGATCTTTCAAGACAGGAAAATACAAATTGAATCTATACTTCAAAGGGCAGTTGTTTGCTTTACTGTCTTGGGCTGCTGCTGCAGTGATTATTAGAGCAGTGTTTCATTTGCCGGCTTCTTATTTGGCAGAAAATACTCTCTCTTCCCTACGCATCCCTTCCCTTCTCCCAGGCAGAAAGAAAGCATATGTGGAGAGTGAGAGGCTAGGACAGCCTCCCATTGCTAGTTGTTAGGGGAAGCTGAGCTATGACATCATCTACAGAGGTGGGGGATGCTGAGGAAGTGGGACCCTAGCTTCTCATCTACTGGTGCCCTGTAAATGTGTTTACAAGCTGTTCCCAAGCTCTCCATTGGAAATGGGGGTTAGTCTGCAGATGCTGCTTCATGGACCAGTCTGTGACTTGGTGGCCTGGCCTCCGGCCCTTGTCCCCAAAACTCCCTTATGGTAGAAAGAGGGGCTGTGCTGAGCAGTCAGTCCCACTGGGTTACAAATTCTGGTTCTGCTACATATATTGACCATTAAGTTTTGCCCAATCGTATATTCTGGTATAAACCTTGGAAAAGTGGCTTTACCTTCTGTATAATGTAGTGTTATAAATTTCTTGATGAAAAACTTGCAAATAGACACTATAAAAGAAAAAATGGTATTTCCTTTTTTTCATAATTGACATCTTTATCATAATCCAACATTTTAAAAATAAAAAAACTTTCTTCTGGAAACTGACATGGTGTGGTAACAGAAATTACATATTTTGCTTAATTCCCCACTCCCCTTCTACCTCCTACACAATGGTGAATATTGTAGGAATCTTTAAAAAAAGAAATCAGAAATCAGTGGGGAAATGCTACCAACATTGTTGACTTAAAAAGGAAAGTTATAGAAGATGAAATATAAAGAAAAACTGACAAGATAAATAAGGATGAAAGATAGTCTACATGCAAACAAATAAATACAAATTAAGAAAATGGGGTATCATTTTCCCTATCAAATTAACACAGAGGTTTTTTTTTTCAATTTGAAATACTTGGTATGGCAATGGGACAATGTGACAGGCACTTTCATGTATTTTTGGCAGTCCTTTAAATGCATAGAAAGCTTCTTGGTATTTCACTGGATGTGTCAGAAAGATTTAAACATTCAAAATGTTTATACCCTTTTTTGTCATTCCCTGGGGGAAAAAGAAAATTTTATGTAGAAGAAACTTATGCACAAATTCATTTTGGTCTAGTTAAAATAATGAAAAAATTGGAACCAATAAGAAGGTACATTCTGGTAGTAGTGACAATGACTCCTATAGGTAAGCAATGTTGGTTGGGTGACCTAGAAAATGAAAAGAACTTGGTTAGAAGAAAAGACAGGAATACCATGGCTGGTGTGACTTAGTGGATTGAGTGCCAGCCTGAGAACCAAAGGGTCACCATTTCTATTTCCAGTCAGGACATATGCCTGGGTTGCAGGCCAGGTCCCTGGTGGTGGGTGTGCAAGAACAACCACACGTTGATATTTCTCTCCCTCTCTTTTTCCCTCCCTTCCCCTCTTTCTAAAAATAAAATAAATCTTTAAAAAAGAAAGAAAAGACAGGAATAAACGTGTTGAGGAAGATCTATACTAGGAATGTTAAATATATTATCCCATTTCAGCCTCATATACTACATGTTATCTGTATGGTTGCAAAGGAAAACAAGGCTGCAAGAGCCAATACAATGGAAGACCCCCTGCTAAGCACCAGCCATTGCAACATGTTGGAAATCTGGCTTTATATGTAGCCCCATTAAGAAGATGATATTACCCTGGTTTTGCATTCAGGGAAATAAGGGCTCAGAAAGGCCAATTAACTTCCCTGAAATGTCAGAACAAAGAAGTATAACACTGGGATTCTAACAGCTTGAAGACTGTTCTCCCTTAGACAGAGCTGGAGACTCAGGCTGTATTGCTCTCACTGTCCCAATCCTCCCCCCACCCCACAGTCCAACACAGACCTCTGACCTCTTAATTAAAAGGTAGGAGAATCCCTGTTATTTAAAAGAAATTACTCTTCTCTCACAACTTCTGTGCCTTCCTTTCTACCCCAGCCTATAGTAAAATTATTTCATTTAGATATCTCAGTTAAAAAACAGCTGCTCCCTTAGTGCCTTTCCCTATTCTCTCCTTTTTCTACTCAGCAAATACTATCATTTCCTGGTTAGGGTCACAGAGACTGTGGGGTCAATGAGCAAGTTTAGGAAGTCCCACAGTTTTGTTTTGTTTTGTTTTGTTTTTTCTTGAGATGCAGTTACAACTAGGCTGGCACCACAGAGCACTTAAACTGTCCTGCCTACAGCATTTGTCATCATTCTCAGGGATTTGTGCCCATGGAACAAGAAGTCACCTCTGCCTCCAGCACAGAACCAGTGTGTAATTGGTTGCCCAGCAACCATTGAAGGCAGGAAGTCCCTTGGAGAAGGAGATGCAGCTGTTCTTGTTTTGCCCAAACAGGGATCAAACTTACTTGAAATCTAATCAGATTTAGAGCAGCCATAACCAGTCTGTGTGGAGTCCCACATGACCAAAGAGGGCAGGGAAATGGCTGGGCCTCAGCGTCTCTAGCCACAATGTTTTTTCTATCCCTTAAACAGTCACAAAACAAAAATCCTTTTCTATAAGCACATCTTCGATGAAAGTAAATTCAGGCAGTGCTGGGGTCATGATTAACTCATTTTTTAAAAGACTTTATTTATTTATTTTTAGAGAGAGGAGAAGGGAGGGAGAAAGAGAGGGAGAGAAACATCAATGTGTGGTTGCCTCTCATGTGGCCCCCACTGGAGACCGGGCCCACAACCCAGGCATGTGCCCTGACTGGGAATAGAACCAGCGACCCTTTAGTTTGCAGCCTGCACTCAATCCACTGAGCCATGAACCTAAGTTGACTGAACTAGTGAGTTCTTATCCATTAAATTGTTGGTCTTTAGAATTTCAAAACATTTAAAGGATACAACAGATCATTATATTTAATTTTAGTCCCTTAAAAGTTTGCAAGGGAAAAATTATATGAATGTATATTGGCATGTGTCCTCAAGCACAGATATGTCGGTATACAAGAGATGAAAATAACCATATTCACACTGCTCTCAACCAGATTTTCAGTCATTATTGGATTTAGTCCTTTTTCTGTGTCTTACAAGTTGCAGAATTGCACTACGAAGAGAACTGGAAATCTCTCTATATAATTTTCTCCATTTTCTTTTAAATTAGAACTCCATCTATGTATTTATAGTAAGGAATATATTCTGTATCCTGTGAGAAATAGCTTAGTACATTTCTTTAAATTTGAAAGAGAAAGAGAGATAGAAGAGGATAGAGGTCAAGCAGCTTTCGGACCACACATCCAGCTTTACTGCTGTGCAAAGCTCTTGCAGATCTCTTCATTAAATTATTGGTCTTTGGAAATTCCCTCATTCCTGCCTTTTCCTGAACCCTGACCACTTATCTTTTCTTTAATGATTTAGTTCCCTGTTCAAAAAAACAAACATTACTTTGGGGAACAAATCATCTCCTACTCTATAATGTTTTGTCTGAAAGAGATAAAACCCCTGATCACTGCCACTAGCACACAAGTATGATCAAGTGTCTTCAGGCTTTCAAAAAAAAAAAACACTCCCTTGAAAGCCTAAATACTTAAAAGAATAAAAAGCAGTATAAAACTACATATACAAAGGAAGTTAAAGAAAAATCAATTTTGATTAAATTTATACACATGTATTAAAAACTGAGATGAAATGGATAATTTTATAGGAATATATAACTTACCAATACTGACTCCAGAAGAGAAAAACAATCTAAACATATAAATTACAAAAAAAAATCACACTAAGCAACTCTGTGATTTTTTCATACACAGCTTGGTGTCCTGTAATTTAACTCAATTTCAGCACTTTCTGTCTGGTTTGTGTCAGATCCCACAAGTTAAGGGCTGAGTCCCAAAAGAATATTTCCCTCCCTTTTCATTGCTGGTGGAAATGGGGTCTTTTTATGGAGTCGTGATAAAGCATTTCTGGGGACTCATACAAGGGAGATTGAGGTGTTGTGGTAAGGCTAATTAGGATAAAAATATAGAAGACTGCCCTTGGGTTCCTTGTGTCTCACATCCACCCCTCCTGCTGTGGAAAATGTTCAGCTTTGTCCTTTTTTTTTGTATAAAAACTTCATTTTTTTATTATCTTTAAGTGTTTTTATTGATTATGCTATTACAGTTTTCCCCTTTATCCCTCCTCCACCCTGACCCCCAACCCTAAAGCATCCCCTCCCCTTAGTTCATGTCCATGGGTTGTACATATAAGTTGAGTCCTGTTTCCTATACCATTTTTTATCTCTCCCCATCTATTTTATGCCTACTAATTACACTTCTTCTTCCCTGTACTTTTCCCCGCCCATTCTTCCCTTCCCACTCCACACTGAAATCCCTCCATGTGATGTCCATTTCTCTGATTCTGTTCCTGTTCTACTTGTTTGCCTAGTTTTTGTTTTCATTGTTTTTCTTTTCTTGTAGTTTCATTTGTTGATAGTTGTGAGTTTGTTGTCATTTTACTGTTCATAGTTTTGATCTTCTTTTTCTGAAATAAGTCCCTTTAACATTTCGTATAATAAGGGCTTGGTGATGATGAACTCCTTTAACTTAACCTTTTCTGGGAAGCACTTTATCTGCCCTTCCATTCTAAATGAAAGCTTTGCTGAATAGAGCAATCTGGGATGTAGGTCCTTGCCTTTCATGACTTCAAATATTTCTTTCCAGCCCCTTTTTGCCTGCAGGGTTTCTTTTGAGAAATCAGCTAATAGCCTTATGGGAATTCCTTTGTAGGTAACTGTCTCCTTTCCTCTTGCTTCTTTTAGGATTCTCTCTTTATCTTTAATCTAGGGTAACTTAATGATGATGTACCTTGGTGTGTTCCTCTTTGGGTCCAACTTCTTTGGGACTCTCTGGGCTTCCTGGACTTCTAGAAGTCTATTTCCTTCTCCAGATTGGGGAAGTTTTCCTTCGTTACTTGTTCAAATAAGTCTTCAATTTCTTGCTGTTGTTCTTCTCTTTCTGGCACCCCTATAGTTTGGATATTGGAACATTTCAGGTTGTCCCAGAGGTTTGTAAGACTCTCTTCACTTTTTTGAATTCTTGCATCTTCATTCTGTTCCATTTGGATGTTTATCTTGCCTTTTGTTCCAAATTGTTGCTTTGAGTCCTGGTTTCCTTCCTGTCACTGTTGGGTCCCTGAATATTTTGCTTTATTTCATTTTGGGTATTTTTTTCATTTGTTTTTTTTTATTTTTCAACCAAGTTCAATTGGATCTGTGAGCATTTTGATTGCCAGGGCTTTATATTCCCCATCAGATAGGTTGGTGATCTCTTCTTCACTTAGTTCTCTTTCTGAGGCTTTGCTCTGTTCTTTCATTTGGGCCATATTTCTTTGTCTTGGCACACTCAATAAGTTGTAAGGGGGCAGGGCCTTAGGTATTCACCTGGGCAGGAAAACCCTCTTTGCTATGCTGCAGTGCTGCCAGTCTGGTTATTCTGGTTGATTTTTTCTTTAATTCCTTGGTGGTCAGATTCCATGCAGTTTGATTTTCTGGTGCTTCTGGTTGCTTATTGATATTAGATTGGTTGTTATCCTCCTTTTGGTTGTGCAAAGAAATGAAGGGTTTCTACCTATGCCTGCATCTTGACCAGAACTCCCAGCCTTATCTTCATCAGACCCAAAAAGAGGGCCATTGCCCAGAAATTCTGCACCATTGGTTCAGCCCCTGTGAAGTCTTAGTCCAGTTTAGCCTCTTTCCTTGTGTGACTAGTTTAGGCTGCCCTCTGTTACTGTACCCAAGCCTGCATTTGGAGCCCATGTAGCTACAGAACCACAGGAAGCTGCTAGGGCCACATGGCTGCTCTGGAAAGAGAACACATGAACAAATGGGATGAGTGTGTGTTACAGACAGAGAGACACAGACAGACAGACAGAGAGAAAGAGAAAGAGAGAGTTTTGTTAAGCTTGGATTATATTGTCTCAGGCTTGGTGAGCACCTGACGTTCTTTCAGACTAACCAATCAGCTTCCCAATCCTTCTCAGGATGGTGTTGGATCGTCCCTTCAACCAATCCTTTTCCTAGATTTTCTGAGGTTCTACGTCCCTTATCCAATCTGATCCTTTTTCCCAGGCTAGACACCACCCCTGATGGTTGCCACCTGAGTAGTGCCTCAAAGTAGAAAATCTTCCACTGGTGCCATCCTGGCTTCTACTGGGCATGAGTCCAGCTGAGTAATTCCCCCTTATTTTTTTTATTTTTCCCTTGTTAATCTGGGATAATGGCTGGTTGTACCTCAGGGAAGTTGGAAAGCTGGTTCTTCCTCCCTACACAGGGGAAGGAAGAGTGTTAATCCCCTTGGCAGGGTAACACTGCAATCCCCTGGGGTGTCTGAGTCTGTAACTTTCAAACTTAATCAGGCTTATTGTCCAATTCAGCTCCCTAGTTTATTAAGCTTGCTGTCTGCTACCTTTTGCGGCCTTCCTTTAATAATATCTAGCTACCGACACTAACAACTTCAGATACCAGTCAAAAGTCTAGATTGTTACATATGCTTCTGACCAATTGGCAGTAAATGAAAGGCTCCAATGACCTTTTTGTCAGGGTTAATTTGCTAGAGCAGGTCATAGAACAATGGGAAAACAGTTGGCTCACTAGATTACTTGTTTTATTATAAAAGGATATAACTCATGAACAGCCAAATGCAAAAGATATATAGGGCAAAGTATGTGAGAAGGAATGTAGGGTTTTTATGCCCTTTCCAGGTGTGCCACTCTCCCAGCACATCATTGTGCTCACAAGCCCAGAAGCTCTCCTAATGCAGTCCTTTTGTGGAAAGCAGTTAGATGAGAGCAGAGCAAGAACAACAAGCCAGGTACAGAAGGTCAACAGGGTGGAAAGCCCCAGGTGCCTAGCAACAGGCAAAACTGGGGAAACAAGGACTTGGCCTCCAAGGAAGCTTTTTCCTTTTCTAGCATATGGCTGGTGATGCAGTTTAGACCCCGTGACTTTTCATTTTGCTGGTCATGTAATTCAGACCTTCCCTTGATCTTTCCTCTCCAGGCGTGTTGCTAGTCATGTGGGTTAGACCCCCTGAAAGAGAGGAAAGAACAAAGGGGTTGAAGAATAGTCCTTAAGCATTGAGCCCCTGGGACAATGAGGTCTTTATCCACGTCAAATAAATCTAGGACTCTGTTGTATTTCAGTTCCAGGCCCAAAAAAGGCAGCAAAACTAGGTAAGCAATGCCACAGCTGACATCAGGACCAGTGGCATTGACTAATGACAGCCCTGCCCTGGTGCTGATCAATCAGTAGAGACCATGACCCTGAAAGGACATACCTGAATGGTTATGAATACTCTATTGGGACCCTCCCCTAAGCCCTCCAGATAAATACTCTCAATATGTAACCAAATAAAAACAGGGGTTCAGTTGTCCATCACCACAAAAGCCAAACTCATGAGGCAGATGCTGGTGCAAAAGAGAAAAGGTTTAATTCAGGTGCTGTGCAATTTGAGAGAATGGCAGAGTCCTCTCTCAAAGCTCACCTCCTCAATTAAACCAAGAAAAAAGTCTGTGCAGAGTTCCTGCTCCAGTTTAAAGTTCAGTCCTTTGGAACCTACAGACAGCTTCTAAGCAGTCATAGTCCCCATCCAGGTAGCTTAGCTTATTCCCAGCTGCTGCTCATTTCAGGCTCCCTCCTGAAGACTTCATGTGGAGTCCCTATCATAGGCCATGTGACTGCTAGGGTCAAAAAGCACATGAACACACCAGTCAGTGCATCACCAGGTGGGCAAGAGAGTGTTTCTTTGTTCCCCTAGGATTATATTAGCTTGGGTGTGGGATGAACCAGAGGCTTTCTCATGCTTCAGGTGGGTCCACTTCCCAACCAATCTCTTCTTTCCCCAGGCTAGATTGACAGCCCTCTTTTGTCCAGCACCTCCTCCTACAACATTTTGACTCCTATGGGGCATGTGCCTGACCTCCCCTGGTCCCACCTCCAATGTGACACAGAAAGGGGGAGGTCTTTTTCCTCTATCCAATTATCTTGCTAGCCTGTTGTGTGCTCAGTGTAAGAATTTCACCCTGCCATTATCTTGGCCAATGGGTGGAGACCCCTGGTGCTCTGGATAGACTGTCTACCAGTAACAAATATGAAGGTCCTGTGCAGATCTGCCTGACTCTCTTTTCCCTGAGCTTCAAGGGCTTTTTTTTTTTGCCTGTGTAACTTTTCTCCTGAGCCCATTTCTACCACAGCTCAATTCTTCTACCCTTGTGATTTTCTAAATAAACTTTTTCCAGTTTGTCTATCAAGACTCTGAACCCTAATACCAAGGTCGCTAAACCAAGGTGTGGCTTGACTCCACTGACCTAATACCTGACGCCATTATCACCTTGCAAATTTTGAAGGTTTTATGGAGACTTCATTACATAGGCAGAGTTGATTAAATTATTAGCCACTGGTGTTTGAACTCAATCTCTAATCCTTCTTTCCTCTCAGAATGTCTGTGTGTGGAACTTAAATGTCCAACCTGGTAACATGTTATGTTCCCTTGGTAAATGGCTCCCATCTTAGGATCTTTCCAAAAGTCATTTCATTAACATAAATTCCAGCATAGCTATAAGAGGCTTGTTATAAATAACAAGAGGTACCCCTTTCATATTTATTGCTCTTGAGCAATTTCAGGAATTGGAAACAATACTACATATTATAAGATAAGATGCCAATAGAGCTTGTAAATTATAATAACACATTATCATATTTTAAAAATAAATTGTCTAAAACTTACTCTTGAAGAAGTAACTGGCACAGGTAGTTTCATAAATTAACTATTACCAATTTTTATAGAAGAGATCATTCTACCATCAATATTATAATCTAAAAGAGTCACATACTAGTCAATACAGTTAAGCCTGTTAAAAGGGATTAAAGAAGACAGTCTAGGTAATAAAAACCAACTTTATTTAATACTTGTCAAGCAAGCAGTCTCCATGCCCAAGGCTCCAGCAAACTGCAAAATGGGTGGGAAGGCAGGAAGCTTTTATAGGATAAAGAATAAGAGACAAAAAAAGAAAGAATAAAAATAAATCAGGAGTAAGTATAAAGCCCAGAGTTAACTTGCTTGGGGATTGAAAGAATGGATACTATCGTTCCTGGTCAAGTGGAGTATTTACAAAAACACAAATGTCATCAGAATTTTGGTTTCTTGACAGGACAGCCCAAGAAGTAGTGGCTCCATCTTAGTGCCTAGACATTTACTTCAACAGTCCAGAGAAATAAATGAGGAATAAAATTTCAAAGGAGAGGGTTATATTATTGTTAACAAAAACCCCAAGTTTGCCTGCTCACAGCTCAAAGCCAATACGTGAGTGACAAGTGTTGGAAAGAAAAAGTTTGCTTTATTCAGAAAGCCTGCAGCCTAGAAAGAGTGCAAACTAATGTGCAAAAACCATCTCCAAAGTTCCAGACCAAGCAAAAGAGTTTTCTTGGAAAAGAAGGGGAAGTAAGAGTTCCAGGGACCTGAGAGAGAAATCTGTGTTTCTTTAGTCCCAAATAACATTTTATCACATTAGACTCCTATGCATCAGCAGCTGGTCACAGCTACATTGAAGACATTCTTTTCTTCTGCAAAGCAAACTTAAATTCTCCTCATGACCCTGAAGTTACCTCCTCTTGCTTAAAAAGAGACAGCACATCAGCAATTTATGAGTGCATTCATGAGAATAAAAGGAGTTGAGCAGGAAGAGTAGTTAATGTGTAAACAAAGGCTAACAGAGAATTTAATTATTGAATTCCAGGTGCCAAAAAGACTAGGGGCATTAAAATCACATTTTATTTATAGATCATTTAATTTAACTTGAAAACCCCCAAGAATGCATTGGAAAATTATTAGTAATGGTAAGAGATCTCAGAAAGGAGTTGGACACAAAATTAGTATATAGAAATAAATAAACATGTTTTATAATACTAATAGCCAGGAAAACATTATGGCATCAGAAAAATAAAATGCCTATTTTTATATATAATAAAAATAACAAGAAATGGGTAAAAGACATGTGACTAAAAATATAAAATACTACTAAAGAACACAAATATATTTCTGAACAAAAAGAAAAACATTATATTCTTCAATAGAAACAATATTTAAAAAGAAAAATATTATATAAAGAAATCAGTTCCCCTGAAGTTAATCTGTAAATTAAGTGTGATCCTAATAAAAAAATACAAACAAGAGTTTTAAAATTCAGAGATGCAGATCCTTTACATGGAAAAGTGTGAGGCAAGCACATCCAAAAACATTCTGAAAAATAAGCAGCTATTAAAGGAGCAAAGTATAAGCACATAAATAGATATAAAAATGACACAAAATTGGTTTTGAGACACTTGGCTAGCCCACCAAAAAATGTTGGATTCATACCACATATCTCATACCAAATCAAATTTCACAAGAATCAAAAATTTAAATGCACTTGGAAATTTTCATCTGGAAATAGATAATTATGATAGAGGCACATTGCTGTGGATATACTTAAGCCATTAAAATGTACACTTATAAATTATTAAAATGGCAAACTTTATGTTATGCAGATTTTATTACAATAAAAAATACATCACATAAAAAGAGATTTAAATGAAAACACTGAAAAAAATCATCAGATTTTTTTTATAATCAAGGATAGAAAAGGTTTCAGTATGACAAACACAGGAGCACAATCAAAATATTAAAATAAAAATTTCTCTGTGGCAAAAATAAATACACATATTTAGGGAAAAGTTACAAATTAAGAAAAATGTAGCAACATATACTAAAAGACAAAAAAATGAACAGTGCTTACATGTTCATTGGTTGGAAAAAAGAGGGTCAATAACAATTCGCAATTCTACGAGATCATACAAAAGATTAAGGCAGCTCTTACATTCGTGTTCAGTTGCTATAAAATAAATGCTAACCTACATCATTAAAGCAAACAAGAGCAGAACAGTGCACAGTTTGGACCACATTACACAGTATGTGAAAAGTGTATAAAAGAGAAGAATTTTTATATGCTTTCTATGAATATGGAGAGAATATCTCTGAAAGAGTATAGGAAAAAAGAATAGCATAAGAGTAATTATAATTTTATAATTTTAAGCCTTTTGAAAAGCTACCAGATCTAAAATATATATACAGAACACTTTACTCAACAACAGAAAAATGCATATTTTTCTCAATTGCACACATTCAGTAAGACAGACCATGTTAGTTCATAAAAATATTCTCAATAAATTTTAGAAGTTCAATATTATAAAAACTATCCTCTTTTAATACAATGGAATGAAGGTAGAAATCAATACCCAAAAATATTAGCAATGATAAGAAGATGGCAGCAGGGAAGAAGGAAGCTATACTAACCTCCTCCTAGGATCAAACTGGAATTATAAAACATTATAGAAAAGTAATCCTGAATAACCAACTGAACACTAGCTGAGAGAAGCATTATAACCAAGGACTTACAGAAGAAACCACATCACCACATCAAGCTTGGGAGAAAGTGTGGATGCAAGATAGGGCTGGCTGAGCTCCCACAGGCCGCTGCTGAGGATCTGGCAGGATATATCAGCAACCAGGGGTATTTCTCCTGAAAGATGTGGGGTCTAAACCCCAGCCTGCGGTACCCAGCCTAGAGCACCAGAAGCAGGAAAGGAAGCCAGATTAACATCTGGTTGTGAAAAGCAGAGGATTTCTGTCCACCAGGGAGAGATGACTGGAGACTAAGGGAGCATCTTAAAGGGCCAATGCACAAAATTTTATTTGCAGCCACCTACCCTGACCTCTGGGAGAGGCAGGGCAGGGCAGACTAAAACCACAAAAGGACAGTCTGGGTTTGGTGGCTCTTGGGAGACCTGAAGAGTCACCGGCCAGGATTCCTGGGCTGAGTCATTTCCCATACTGAAGAAGCCATCTTTTGGGTGGAGCACTTCCCTCTATGTAGCAACAGCCTATGGAAAAGCAATAGACCCACCCACATAATCCACCTTGCCCCAACCTGTGGAGTTTAAGCTGGGCTTCTGAGGAATACAGTTTGAGAAAGCCTGCAGGTATAAACAGAGGCAGATCTCTGGGAGCTTTGAAACTTCAGCTGACCCTGCCTCAGGCCTGGTGCTGGAAAAAGCCAGCCTTAGTGCACAGCTTGGTTCGTTCTGCACACACTGGAGTACGCAGAGCCAGCCACAAGCTGTGGATCACTGATAACTCTAAATAAGTTGCCAAAGTCCAGTCACAGGCAGTATCTGACATAGGCTAGTACCAGAGTCTTTGTGGATCTACCTAATACATAGAATGAAAACAAAGAGGCAGCCAAAATGGGAAGACGTGGAAACAGGGCCCAAATGAAAGAATGAGAACTCTCCAGAAGAACTAAATGAAATGGAGACAAGCATTGCATCAGATACAGAGTTCAGAGTCACAATTATAAGGATACTCAACAGCACACACACAAAAAAAGACATAGAAACAATTTTTAAAATTCAGTGAGAAATAAAGAATGCAATATCAATACACTGGAAAGAATAGACAGTAGGTTAGATGAAGTAGAAAACCAAGGCTAAAAGTCTAAGATGGAGGAGGAGTGAGTGGAAGTGACACTAACCTCCTCCCAGGACCAATCTATAATTACAACTACATTATAGAGAAATCACCCCAAATAATCAACTGAACACTAGCTGGAGAAAGCCTTATAACTATGGACAGACAGAAGTAACCACTTCACCACAATGTGATTGGTAGGGAGTGCGGAGATGCAAGGTGCAGTCTGGGCTCCCATGAGCAGCAGCTGAAGTGCCAGAGGGGTATTTCAGGAGGTGGGGGGTTTCCTCTGAGAAGTGTGGGGTCTAAACCCCAAACTGGGCTGTCCAGCCTACAGCACCAGAGCCAGAAAGGAACCCAAATAACACCCACCTGTGAAAAACAACAGGGTTTCTGTCTGCCAGGGAGAGATGGCTAGAGACTCAGAGAGCCTCTCAAAAGGCCAATAAACAAAATTTGGTTTGCAGCCACTTACCCTGGGCTCCAGCAGAGGGAAGGCAGAGTGGACTAGAGACACTTGAGGAGAATCTGGGTTTGGTGGATCTGGGGACAGAACTGAAGAAATAGCAGCCAGGATCCCTGTGCTGAGTCATTCCCCATACTTCAGAAGCCAACTTTCTCAGGAAGAGCCCTCCTCTCCAAGTGGTATCAGCCTGAGAGGAAGTAGGAGACCCTCCCATAGGAATTACTCTATCTTACCGTGTAGAGCTTAAGCCAGGCTGCTGATTACAGCTTGATTACTTTAACAGCTGATCAGTTTAACAGTTGATCACTTTAACGTCTAAGGCTAAAAACACAAAGCAGCAGCCAAAATGGGAAGACAAAGAAACAGACCCCAAATGAAAGAATAAGAGAATTCTCCAGAGGAAGAACTAGATGAAATGGAGGCAAGCAATTTCTCAGATTGAGAGTAATGATTATAAGGATACTCAAAAGCATGAAAAAAGACATAGAACCCATAAGAAAGGACCAGTCACAAATAAAGAATGCAATACCTAAAATAAATAATACACTGGAAGGAATAAACAGTAGGTTAGATGAAGCAGAAAATCACATTAGTGATTTGTAAGACAAGGTAGAAAAAAACACCCAGGCAGAACAGCAAAAAGAAAAAAGAATTTTAAAAAGTGAGAAAAGCTTAAGACACATTTTGGACAACATGAAGTTTAACAACATCCACATCATGGGAATACCAGAAAGAGAAGAGAGTGAGCAAGGGATTGAGAATTTATTTGAAGAAATAATGATGAAAAATTTTCTTAATCTGGTAAAAGAAAAAGACACACAAGTCCAGGAAATTCAGAGAGTCCCAAACAAGTTGGACTCAAAGAGACCTACGACAAGACACAGCATACTTAAAATGACAAAACTTAAAGACAAGAAGAGGATCCTAAAAGCCACAATAGAAAAGCAGGTGTTACCTACAAAGGAGTACCAATTGCAATCAGACTGTCATCTGATTACTCAACAGAAACATTTCAGTCCAGAATGGAGTGGTGTGAAGTATTCCAGGTGAGGAAAAGCAAGACCTGCAACCAAGGTTACTTTATCCAGCAAGGTAATCATTTAAAATCAAAGGAGGAATAAGGAGCTTCCCAGGCAAGAAAAAGCTAAATGAGTATGTTAACACCAGGCCAGTACTGCAAAAAATATTAAAGGGCTTGCATTAAGAAGAAGAAAAGAGAAGGAAAAAAAAAAAACAGAGGAAAACAGTCTAATAATTAAATGGCACTACATACATATCTATCAATAATCACCTTAAATGTAAATGTGAAAAAGATATATCATGCTAATGGAAAAGAAAAAAAGCTGGAGTAGCAGTACTTGTATCTCACAAAATAGATTTAAAACCAAGGCTAAAGTAAGAGACAAAGAAGGACACTACATATGATAAAGAGAAAAATCCAACAAGAAGATATAACCCTACTAAACATTTATGCACCCAAAATAGGAGCACCAAAGATTGTAAAACAAATCCAGATGATCATAAAAGGAGAGCTTGACAGTATTACAGTCATAGTCAGACATTTTAACCCACCATTGACTTCAATGTATAAATCTTCCAAGCAAAAAATCAACAAGGAAATAGTGGCCATAAATGACACACTAGATCAAAAGGATTTAATTGATATGTTCAGAGCATTTCACCCCAAAGCAGAAGAATATACCATATTTTTCCATATATGATGCACATTTTGTCCACATTTTTTAGGGAAAAATATTGATGTACATTGTACCTGGGTATAATGATTACATACCATGGGTATAATAGCCCCATGTATAATGGGCACAAAAATGTGGGCATATATTTGTGCCAGTAAGGGGCATGTATGAGATTGTGGCCACTTAATTTGGAGGTTCAGATTCACAAACAATAAAAACCCCAAGTCAAAGGTGAATAGTTAAGCAATTTATTAAGCAATAATGAGCAAAGAGCAAAGAGAAAGCAAGAATTAAGAGCATGCATCACCAGACAGGAAAAACACCAACACCCGAACACAGACACTGAGGAATCCCAGAGGCAGCCATATTCGCATTTTGTCTGGGAGCTGTTCTGAGAAGCATCCTTCCCTCAGGTGGGATTCCAAAATCTCACTTTGGGAGCTCTGCTTAAATATGTTTTAGGCAAAAGTGGCTATGTGCCAAGGGCCTTTCATGACTCAATTGACTAACCATTCCCTCTGGTAGAATAGCCTGTTCTTCCCCAAGAAAATGATTGGTGTTTACAGGTACTGAGTTAAAAATGGTGCTTAGTCTTCTGTGGAGGACACCTAGTTCTCCTACAGAGATAGCACACCTAGATTTCATTCTTATAATAAAAGGTCACGACTCGGGCATAAACAGGGAGGGTTCTTAATATTTCTTTAACCCATCAACATTATACATGGCAAAATATACTACAAACTTTTCAAAACATTTTTTAGTAGAGACCACTGGTTAGGACACAAAACAAGTCGCAATAAGTTTAAGAAGACTGAAATCATATCATGTATCTTCCCTGACCATAATGCTAGGAAAATAGAAGTCAATCACAAGAATACTGAAAACATATGAAGACACGGAAGCTAAATAACATGTTATTGAACAATGAATGGGTCAAAAACAAGATCAAGGAAGAAATCAAAAGATACCTTGAAACAAATGAAAATAAGGACACAACAATCCCAAATCTGTGGGACACAAGGAAAGCAATCCTAAGAGGGAAATTCATAGCATTACAGGCCTATCTCAAATGATAAATAAATAAATAATAAATAAAACCAAACAGGAAAAAGCTCAAATAAACAATCTAATTTACACATAAGGGAACTTGAAAAAGAACAACAAATAAAGACCAATGTGAGTAAAAGGGAGGAAATAAAAAAGATCAGAGCAGAAATAAACAAAATATAGTCTAAAAAACAATACAAAAGATTAACAAGTCCAAGAGCTGGTTCTTTGAGAAGATAAACAAAATTGGCAAATCTTTAACCAGATTTATCAAAAAATAAGAGAGAGGACCCAAATAAATAAAGTCAGAAATAAAAGAGGAGAAATAACAACTGACACCAACAAAATACAAAGGATTGTAAGAAAATATTATGAACATCTATATACCAACAAACTGGCCAACCTGAACAAAATGGATAAATTCCTAGAAACATACAATCTTTCAAAACTAAATTAGGAAGAATCAGAGAATCTAAATAAACAGTTTATATAGTGAAATTGAAGCAGAAAAAAAAAAATTTAAAAAAACTCCCAACAAACAAAAGCCATGGACCAGATAGCTTCACAGAGGAATTTAATCAAACATTCTCAGAACTAACACATTTCCTTTTCAAACTATTTCACAAAATTCAAGAGAAGGGAAGGCTCCCAAACTCATTATCCTACTTCCAAAACCAGAAAAAGACACTACAAAGAAAGAAAATTACAGGCCAATATCCCTGATGAACACAGTTACTAAAATCCTCAACAAAATATTGTAAACTGAATACAGTAATATATCACAAAGATCATATATCATGATCAAGTGGGATTTATTTTAGGAATACAAGATTGGTACAACATTCACAAATCAGTAAATGTGATTCACCATATAAACAAAATGAACGATAAAAACAATGTGATCATATCAATAGATGCAGAAAAAGCATTTGATAAAATCCAGTGCTCATTTATGATAATAAAAACTCTCAGCAAAGTGGAAAGAGAGGGAACATACATAAACTTAATAAAAGCCATATAAGAAAAACCCACTGTCAGCATCATACTCAATGGGCAAAAGCTACAAGTGTTCCCCTTAAGATCGGGAACAAGACAAGAATGTCTGCTTTCATATCTTTTTTTTTCTTAGATTTTATTTATTTATTTTTAGAGAGGGAAGGGTGGGAGAGAGAGAGAGAGAAACATCAATGTGTGGTTGCTGGGGGACATGGCCTGCAACCTAGGCATGTGCCCTGACTGGGAATCAAACCTGCGATGCCTGGTTCGCAGCCCGCGCTCAATCCACTAAGCTACACCAGCCAGGTGCTTTCATATCTTTTATTCAACATATTACTGGACATCCTAGCCACAGCCATCAGATCAGAAGAAGAAACAAAAGGCACCCAAATTGGAAAGGAAGAAGTAAAACTGTCTTTATTCACAGATGACATGATCCTGTACACAGAGAACCCAAAGAATCCACCAAGAAACTACTAGACCTGTAAATGAATTCAGCAAAGTAGCAGGATACAAAATTAATATCCAGAAATAAGCTGCATTTTTATATGCCAATAAGGAACTATCATAAAAGGAAATTAAGAAAATAATCCCATTCATAATTACTTCAAAAAGCATAAAATACCTGGGAATAACTAACCAAGTTGTAAAAGACCTGCACTGGAAAATTATAAGGCATTGAAGAAATAAATTGTCCCTGGCTGGTGTGGCTCAGTGGATTAAATGCCAACCTGCAAACCAAAGGGTCACCAGTTCGATTCCCAGTCAGGGCACATGCCTGGATTGGGCCAGGTCCCCAGTAGGGGGCATGCAAGAGGCAACCCCACATTGATGTCTTTCCCTCTCCACGTCCCTTCCCCTCTCTCTAAAAATAAATAAAATCTTTCTTTTAAATAAAAGAAAAAAAGAAAGATGGAACTCTTTCCCTTCACGACAGCATGGATGGAACTGCAGAGTATTATGCTAAGTGAAATAAGCCATGTGGTGAAAGAAAAATACCATATGATCTCACCTATAAGTGGAACCTAATTAACAAAACAAACAAGTGAATAAAATAAAACCAGAGATGTGGAAATAAAGAATGGACTGGCAGTGACCAGAGGGGGTGGGCGGGGAATAATGGGGAAAAAAAAAGGAAGGGTCAAGTGAAAGAACAGGTACAAGGACCCATGGACAAGGACAACAGGAGGGAGGATTGGAATTGGGAGCTGGGAGGTAGGTAGGGCAGGGGAGAGTAATGGGGGAAAATTGGGAACAATTGTAAACAACAATAAAAAAATAAATCAAAATAAAATAAATAAATAAGGACTTTCAAAAAAAGAAAGATCTTAAATTAGCAATGGAAATTTATAACTTATAGAACTTCAAAAAGAAGAACAAACCAAATCCAAAACCAGTTACAAATGCCTACCAAAAACTAATAAGAAAGATCTTAAAATCAACAAGATAAATCTATACCTTAAGGAAATTTTAAAAAGAAGCACTAAATTCAAAACCAGTTGAAGGAAGGAAATAATGAAGATTAGTGCAGAGATAAATGAAATAAAGTAGTAAATAGTAGAAACAATGAAATCATAATTTTTTTTGTAAAGATCAACAAAATTGACAAACCTTTTACCAATCTAAGAAGTGAGACATGAGAAGATGCAATTACCTGAGATCAAACATTAAAGTTGGAACACTCCTTCCAGCCAAGATTGAGGTATAGGTAGACTCACTTCACCTCCTTGCACAAGCATAAGAAGGTTCAGAATTAACCTCAAAACAATATACAAGAATTGCCAGAAAATTGAACTGTGTGGATGTCTGACAACCGTGGATTTAAAAAAGAAATATTGATCCAGACAGGTAAGAGGGGCAGAAATAGGGAGCTGAGGCAGAGAGGATGCGGTGAAGCAGTGAGGCAGCAGCAGCAACAGCTGATGGAACAGGCGGTCCCACATTCACGTGAGGTGGATAAAAACTGGGAGAGACACCTGGGGAGCGAGCCATCTCAGCCCCAGGACAGGCCGTGCAACCCAGGGTTCCAGTGCCAGGAAAATAAAGCCTCACAATCTCTGCCTGTAAAAACCAGTGGGAGTTGGGGCAGTGGAAGAAACTGCCAGTCTCCCAGGAGAGTCTGTCTAAAGGACCTACATGGCCCTATATATGCACAAACCCACCCAGTTTGGGATTCAGCATCAGGGAAGGGGCTAGAAGGGCATCAGTTGCATACAGGAAGTGGAGAAAGTGACTGGAAATGGGGTGAGAGCCAAGCAAGTGGCATTGTTCCCTCTCCCACCCTTCCCCCACATACAACACCACAAAGCAGTGAAGCAGGCTGCCCCACCTTGGAGAATACCTAAGGCTCTGCCCCTTACAATATAACAGGTGTGCCAAGACAGAGTCAAAGCAGCTCTTCCTAATATACAAAAGCAAACACAAGGAAGCTATCAAATTGAGGAGACAAAGAAATATGGCCCAAATGAAAGAACAGATCAAAACTCCAGAAAAAAAAGAACTAAGAAAATTGGAGATAGCCAACCTATCAAATGCAGAGATCAAAACACTGGCGATAAGGATGCTTAGAGATCTCACTGAGTACAGCAAATGTATGAGGGAAGATATGAAGGCTACACTAAGTGAAATAAAGAAAAATCCACAGGGAACCAACAGTGAAGGGAAGGAATCCGGGTTCAAATCAATGATTTGGAACATAAGAAAGAAAAAGCAGTCAACCAGTAGAGAAAATAGAAACAAGAATTCAAAAAAAAACAAGGAGAGAATAAGAAGAATCTGGGACATCTCCAAACATGCCAACATCTGAATCATAGGGATGCTGGAAGAAGAAGAGGAAGAGCAAGAAATTGAAAACTTTAAAAAATAATAATGAAAGAAAACTTCCCTGATTTGGTGAAGGAAATAGACATACAAGTTCAGGAAGCCCAAAGAATCCCAAACATGTTGTACCCAAAGAGGGTCACACCAAGACACATCATAATTAAAATGTCAAGGGTTAAAGATAAAGAGAATCTTAAAAGAAGCAACAAAAGAGAGTTACCTACAAAGGAGCTCACATAAGACTGTCAACTGATTTCTCAAAAGAAACTTTGCAAGCAAGAAGAGACTGAAAAGAAGTATTCAAAGTGATGAAAAGCAAGAACCTACAACCAAGATTAGTCTATCCAGCAAAGCTATCATTTAGAATTGAAGGGCAGATAGAGTGCTCTCAGACAAGGTACACCTAAAGGAGTTCATCATTGCCAAACCCTTATTATATGGAATGTTAAACAGACTTATTTAAGAAAAAAAAAGAAGGTAAAAACTATGAACAGTAAAATGACAGCAAACTCACAACTATCACTACTGAATCTAAAAAAACAAAAGCAAAACCAAAAACAAACTAAGCAAACAACTAGAACAGGAACAAAATGATAGAAATGGAGATCACATGGCGGGTTATCAGTGGGGAGGGGAAAAGGGGAGAATAAGGGAAAAGGTACAGGGATTAAGAAGCATAATTGGCAGGTGAAAAATAGACAGGGGATGTTAAGAATAGTATAGGAAGTGGAGAAGTCAAAGAGCTTATATGCACAACCCATGGACATTAACTAAAGGTGGCGGGGGGCGGGGATTGCTGAAGGGAAGGGGTGTACCAGGCAGAGGAGGCAAAGGGAAAAAAAATGGGACAACTGTAGTAGCATAATTTTTAAAAAGTTAGAACATCTCCCTGGCTGGTGTGGCTCAATGGATTGAGCACCAGCCTGCAAACCAAGGGATTACCAGTTTGATTCCCAGTCAGGGCACATGCATGGGTTGTGGGCTGGGTCCTGGTGGAAAGTATGTGAAAGGCAACTACACATCGAGGTTTCTCTCCCTCTCTTTCTCCCTCCCTTCCCCTCTCTCTAAAAATAAATACATAAAAGCTTAAAAAACGAGTTAGAACATTACTAACCTTACAGAAATTAAAAGGATTATCAGAGAATTCCAGAAAAAAATGTATAATAACAAATTAAGTAATCTATAGAAAATAAAAAATTTTCAAGAAGTAGATAAAATATCAAAATTCATTTAAGAAGAAATAGAAGATCTCAACAGATATATAACAAGAGATTGAATGAGTAACCAAACATTTCCCAAAGAAAAAAAATCCAGCACCAGAGGGCTTCACTGCTGAATTTTACCAAACATTTAAAGGAGAAGTAACATCAATCCCACTCAAACTCTTCCAGAAATAGAAGAGGAAGGAACACTTCTCAATAATGAGTTTCAGTGACCAACAGAACTACGTATGTTTAAGGTGTACATAATAATGACTTGACTTACATGTACAGGGTTGGGCAGAAGTAGGTTTACAATTGTTCATATGGAAAATAATACAATAACTAAAAATAATAATGCAAAAAATATGTTTTGCATGCTCACAACTGTAAACCTACTTTTGTCCAACCCTATATTGTGAAATGAATACCAGAATAAGTTTCTATGACATCCATCATTGCATATAAATTTTAAAAAATATGTTTCTTCCTTGTGATGAGAACTCTTAGGATTTACTCTCTTAACAACTTTCAAATATAACACAAAACAGTTAATTATAGTCATAATGTTGTACATTACATTCTATACATTCAATTACATCTAATAATGAAACCAGCATTATCCTTATATCAAATTCAGTCAAAGATACCACAAGAAAGACAAATATTCCTGATGAATATAGATGTTGAGGATTTCAACAAAATGCTAGCAAATCAAGTCCAACAGCACATTGAAAGAATTCATCATATTGATAAAATTAAGGTGAGGATGATTATTTTAATAGATGCAGAAAAATCATTTGATAAAATTTAACACCCTTTTATGAAAATAATTCTCAGAAAACTAGGAATAGAAGGGAACTTCCTTAACATGATAAAGGGCATTTATGAAAGACCCACAGTCAACATCACACTTAATGGTGACAGACTGAAAACTTTCCCTTAATTGCCATAAACAAGAAAGGATGCTGGCTTTCACTACTGCTATTCAATATTGAATGGGAAGTCCTAACCACAGCTATTAGTCAAGAAAAAGAAAAGTATCCAGTTTTGAAAAGAAGTAAAACTATATCTATTTGCAGGTGACATGATTATATATACAAAAAATTCTGTAGATTCTACACACACAAATCTAATAGAGCTAATAAATTCAGCAAAGTTGTAGGGTACAAGGTCAACACATAAAAATCTATATAACAACAATGAACAATCTGAAAAGGGAATTAATAAGCTGATTCCACTTATGATAGCATTAAATATAAGAATAAATTTAAGGAGGTAAAAGACTTGTATATGGAAAACTACAAAATATTGCTGACACAATTTTTTTTAACTTAAATGAGTGGAAATTATCCCATGTTCATGGATTCAAAGATAATATCATTAAGTTTTCAATACTCCCTAAAATACTCTACACTTTCAATATAATCCCTATTTTAGTATCCCTACCAATTATCTTTTTTTTCAGGAATGAGAAAACTGATCTTCAGGTTCATATAAAGGACACACATTTCCCAATTTCAAAAGCTCCCACAAAACTACAGTAATGAAAACAGTATGGTACTGACATAAAGATTAACATCTAGACCTCAGAGGAAGATGGCAGCGAGGTAGGAAGGAGCAGATTCCACTTCTCCCTACACACAGGAGAAAAACCTATCTGATCTATGGAGGAACAGAGCAAACAGCCAACAGTACTCCAGCATATACGAAAATAGGTGACCAAAATTGTAGCAGACATTGAAAAACCAGATGGTAAAGGGAGTGCTTCAGGACAATAAGGTCTCAGGGACCAGCGCGGGGACCAGGGGGACTGTAGCCCCAGGCCCAGTGCCCGCTGGGTCTGCCACAGGGTTCTGGGGAAATCGCTGGGTTAACTGCTCCCTCCCCAGCCAAACAAGGTTTGAGCAGAACCGGGAGAGACCTGGTTGCTTAAAGTTGCAGAGAGGGGAATAAGGACTAATCGGCAAACACACAGGAGCTGTGAACACCCACAGAGTCTGTGGATGCCAGCTGGGGAGAGTTGAGAGTCAGGCAGTGATGGGCTCTGACCCTGATAGTCCACAGTCTGATTGGAGAATTGGGCTATGGCAGAGGCCAGACCGTTGTATGGAGTGGCAGGCTTGAGTAGGAGGAATTTCTCAAAAAGAAAAAGTGAAAAAAGAGACTGTTTGGGGAATTATACTGCAGAAATCACTCTGGCCTCCTCCCCACCCAGCCAGGCAGCATTCCCAAGGTGGTGTGGAAAACCCTGCGTGCCCCCATAGCCCTAGGAAGAGTGTGCACCCTAACCCATGGGACCAGAGGCAGCCTGGCCTAGCGTGCACGCACCTGCAACCCAGGGAGAGCGTGCTCTGAGGAAGGCCTGGATCCCACACCCAAGGCCCAGGGGTGGAGGAGCCAGGCTAGCTCTGGGGAGAGAGTGCCTAGCCGTGGCTGAGTGAGGATCCAGAAGAAGGAAAAGTGAAACCAATAGCCCCTCAGCCCTCTTCAGCCAGCAAGACCAGAAAAACCGGTTTGGCCAGTTTGAAACCAACAAGAGGCTTTTTTTTTTAAGTAATTTTTTATTTTTTAATTTTTATTATTTTTTATCTCTCAATTCTTTTTCCTGCCTTTCTTTCTTTCTTGTTTTATTCCTTCTTCCTTTCTTTCCAATTTTATCTCTTCTTCCTTCCTTCTTCTGCTTCTTTTTTATTTTCCTTTTTAAAAAAATATACCCACAAAAAAAACTGCAACTGTGAAAAGACCAGAGTTGGACCCAAAGAGGGAGCGTCCCAACAGCTGAGACAGTGAGACAAATTTCACTTTGCTATTACAGAGAACCTGCAAGTTACTGCATATTTGTATTATTATTTTTCATTATTCTTACATCTTTTATATTAATAGTATTTTTGTATTCATCTTCTTTCTGTTTAATCTTCTTTGCTTGCCTGATTATATTGTATCATTTGACAAGTTTTCCCTGTTCTCTCTATCATACTGTATTGCTAAATTACTGTCCTTCACTTGTGTTCCATTAGCACACTACTCAAGGTCCTATACTCCCTATTCTTGTTATCCAGATGACATAGATTCTGTCATATAATTGTTGCTCTAATACTATTGTAAATAATAGCTGTTCCATACAATTTTGTTACAGGTGTGAACAGGTAATCGGGTTCTTAGTGATCGGGACAAAGAATTGAACCAAAGACCCAGAGTTCATGGAAGAAAACATGGGAGTAGGCCAACTCCAAGCAGAGATTGACCTCATGGGCTGGAGGGACTCTATTCTTATAGGGCAAATTCTTCCTGGCTAGTTTTGGTGGGCTTTTACTACACATGTACAAATAGTATTACTTTAAAGCTACTGCACATGTGGTCTCCCATGATTTTCCCTGATTGGCCACCAGGGAAGAGGGTCCCACAATGCTACCAGATTGATCCCCGTTTCTCCTGGGGTCCCCCTGTACTAGGTTCACCTTTCCCTTCACCAGAGAATTATACCTTTCCATGTTAGAGATTGGCAAAAAGGAAAGGAATTATTTTTTCAAGTTATACAAACTTAAGAGTAATGACTTAATGTCTTCATTAAAGTCCCAAAGTCCCTTAAAACACCCACAAACACACACAGTCCTTCCCCTCTTTGCCCAGTCTGGAGTACCGTATCTCAGAGAAAGAAATGGAAGTCCTTGGCACAGGCAGATCCCAGTTTTTCCCAGTAATCTGTGCTCAGCTGGTAGGCCTTCCTTGGTTCCCAGCACCATCAGCTGTGTTGCTGGGATCTCCAGCTAAAGCCACGTGGTGGTTCTCTGCTAAAGCCGCATGGTGATTCTTCTCATGGCTGCCGGGGGAGGGGGGTCCCCCCACTCTGCCAGAGCACGTAGTTCTCCTTACTGACACAGCCGCATGGTTTTCCCTACATGGCTGCAGCCACGTGGTTCTCTGCACAATGGCTGTGGGAGTCTCTACTCTGCCAAAGCCACATGGTTCTCTCTCCCAGGTCTGAGGGAGTCCCCACTCTGCCAGAAGCTCATGGCTCTCTCCTCAATGGATGCTGTGTCTGGGTTTAAATCCCCGCGCCAATCTTCCTCTACAGCCCCATTTCCAACTCCTCCCACACTCGGCCACACTTGCCCTCAATCTGCTGTCCTTCCCAGCTTTTCTGGTCACCATCGTGGGTCTGGGCAGGTGTGGTCCCAAGTCGTGGAGACAATCATCTCCAAGCCCCCATGCAGATGCTGTAACTTCGGGGACCTGCCCCCCAGTTACATATTGGTGGGGAAGTTATTTCCATTCCCTGGCTCAAAAGTATGGCCACAGCTATTTAACATATCTATGTAACCAGTCGAAGGTTATAGATATGTTAAATGACTACACCAGAGGTTAGCTACAAGGCTGTTGCTATGGGAAACAGCTCTCCATGGCCCTGCTCCATTTGTCCCTTCCCCCAACCCACACCTGGGGCAGGGGCGGTGAGGACATCCTAATATTTTATGAACACCTTGAGTTCTGGACCCCATTACAAATCCTTCTTTTTGGGGGCCCCCTGGCTGCACTCTCCTACAATTGTAAATACTATATAACACCCCTCCCACATCTTAGCCCACTTTATGGTTTCCTGAACTCGATTACTGTAGTGGTTAACTGTATTCTCTCACACACTACACCTATTTACTATCCTTTACTCTCACCTTACCTCAGATTCTGAGCTTCCACAACCTCACTGCTTTCTAGATCCAACTCACAATCCTTCCCTCCCCAACAAGAGTCTTATCTTCTTTCCATCCTTTATAAAAAGTGACTAGTTGGATGGAATATCACAATTAACACTATACATATTCAAAGTGTTACAGAACACACACACAAGGCCAAGGGGGTATGATATACTATTACTGAAAGGACCCCCCACTAGGTTCAATTGTCCATCACCATAAAAAAGATGTCTCTCAATGCCAGAGATTTGTGAAAAAGAAAGGAAATGTTCATTTAATACTATATAGACTTAAAGTAGTGACCTAATGTCTTCATTAAAATATCAAAGTCCTTTTGGATACCCACAGACACCCACAGTGCTTCCTTCTCCCCCTGCCCTAATTTGGGGTACTGTATCTCAGAAAAAGAAGTAGACATCCGTGATTCAGGCTGCCGGCACCATCAGCTATGTCGCTGTCCAGGCAGGATCTCTAATTAATCCAAAGCCATGTGGCACCTTCTCATGGCCTACTGATGAGAGTTCTTTGTACCCATTTTTTTCCAGGCAAAGTCTCTCCTGCTTCCTAAGCCATGTGGCCAAAGGGAACACCCCAAAGCTGCAGGGTCCCCACTCTGGCAAAACATCTTGGTTCTCTCCCCAATGGCTGCTGTGTCTGGGTTTCAATCCCCATGCCAATCTTCCTCTGTACCCCCATTTCTGACTCCTCCTACAATCAGTTATACCTGCCAACATTCTTGTATTATTCCAAGTTTACTGGGATGCCATCGTGAGTCTGGGCAGGTGTGGCCCCATGTCATAGAGCCAATCTTGTCCCAGATCTCACCCAGGTGCTGTAACCCAGGGGATCTGCCTCCCAGTTACATCTTGGGTGGAAGTCCCTCCATTCTCCCTGGCTCAAAGCATGGCCACAGTTATTTAACATATCTATGCAACCAGTTAAAGGTTATAGATATGTTAAATGACCATGTCAGAGGTTAGCTGCAAAGTTATGGCTGTACAAAACAGCTCTACATGTTCCTGCTCCATGTGTCCCTCCCCCCAAATCACACCTGTGGGGGAAAGGGGTGAGGATATCTTACATGTACCTTTCTAATATTTCCTAGACACCTTGAATTCTGGACCCCCTCCAAATCCCTATTTGGGGCCCCCCTCTTGGCTGCACACTGTTTCAAAAGGATTTCCTATCTCTTCTCTACTGGCTGCTACTGTAAATATCATAGAATACTCTCTTGATGTCTTAAACTATTTTGCCTTCCCCCTTTAACTGATCATAAAACAGAGTAGGTGGAAGCTGTGAACACCAGGATACCTGTTGGAAGAGGAAACCCAACAACAAAGGAACCACCAACAGATAACAACAGAAGAAGGTGAAAGAGGGAGTAGAAGCCACACTAACCTCAATCCAGGACTTATCTGGAAATATAACTAAATAGAGGAGAAATTACCTGGAACAAACAACTGAACAAGAGCAAGATAGAATCCTCAAAAACTTGTACACATGGAAGAACCAGCTTCAACACAACCTGCCCTCATCAGCACAACAAAATACAAGAGGTGGTGGAGAGAGTGACCCTCAGTTAACCAGCTGGTGGGAAGGACCCACCAAAGAAACACCCAACAACAACCAAAACCCAAAGACAAACACAGAGCCAATGTAAATGACAGCCCAAGACCACTGAGCTTGGGAGATCAAGGAGACTTCACGACTTAATATCACAGGTATTCTACCACAGATATTCACACCATAAACCCAGAGAGCCAGAACAGATCAATTTAAGAAGCTGAGGCTAACAAGAAGAGTCTCACAAACACAGAGAAGACAAAGAAACAATCCCCAAAGGAAAGGAAGGGAGGAAGCCTCAGAGAGAATATTAAATGAAATAGAGGCAACTGAACTATCAGATATTGTGTTCAAAGAAATGGTTATCAGGAAGCTCAATGAGCTCACAGTGAATTACCAGAAACTACAGAGAAACTACAATGAACTCGCTGCAAACTATATCAACATGAAAAAGGAAATAGAAACTATCAACAAGGGCCAAGAAGAAATGAAGAATACAATTTCTGAACTGAAGGACAGAGTAGAAGGAATCAAAAGCAGGATTGATGAACCAGAAAATCATATCAGAGGACAAAGTAGAAAAAAACACCCAGAAAGAGCTTGAAAAGGAAAAGAGGCTCAGAAAGAATGAAGAGGAATTAAGAGAAATGCAATATTATATTAAACGTAATAATATCCATATAGTAGAGGTACCAGAAGGAAAAGAAGAAGATCAAGCAATAGAAAACCTATTTGAAAAAGTAATGATGGAAAACTTCCCTAACTTGATGTGAGAAAAAGTCACACAAATCCAAGAAACACAGAGAGTCCCAATCAAGAGGAACCCAAAGAGGCCAACCTCAAGACGCATTGTGATTAAAATGGCAAAATTTCAAGAGAAAGAGAGAATACTAAAGGCAGCAAGGGAGAAACAGGAAGTAACATACAAGAAAGCCCCAATAAGGTTAGCAGCTGACTTCTCAATGGAAACTCTCCAAGCCAGAAGAGAATGACAAGAAATATTCCAAGTAATGAGAACCAGAGGCCTGCAACCAAGGCTACTTTACCAGCAGGCTCTCAATCAAGATACAAGACCAAATAAGAAGCTTCCCAGACAAAAAAGTCTAAAAGAATACACCTCCACCAAACCAGTTCTGCAAGAGATGCTAAATGGACTGCTTTCAGAAAAGGAAGGAAGAGAGTGAGAGAGAGGGAAACAAAGGTATAAAAATGGCAATGAATAAGTACCTATCAATAATAACCTTAAATGTAAATGGATTAAATGCTCCAATCAAAAGACATAGAATAGCTGAATGGATAAGAAAGCATGACCCACAAATATGCTGCCTACAAGAGACCTACCTCAGGACAAAACACCTATACAGACTGAAAATGAAGGGCCATAAACAAATTTTCCAAGCAAACAGGAAAAAACAGCCAGGGTAGAAATACTCATATCGACAAAATAGACTTCAAAAAAAGGGCCATAAAAAGAGACCCAGAAGGTCACTCCATAACACTCAAGGGAAGAATCCACCAAGAAGACTTAAACATTGTAAATATATGTGCACCCAAATACATAAAGAAAATCTTAGAGGACTTTAAGAAAGATATTGACAGCAACACAATTATAGTAGGGGATTTTAACATCCCAGTGACAAAAATGGACAGATCTTCCAAACAAAATATCAACAAAGATATTGTGGCATTGAACAATGCCCTAGATGACATGGACTTAAATGATATATAGAGAGCCTTTCATCCCAAAGAAGCTAAATACACATTCTTTTCAAATGTACATGGAACATTTTCGAGGATAAACCACATGATAGGACACAAAACAAGCCTCAACAAATTCAAGAAAATTGAAATCATATCAAGCATTTTCTCCAACCACAAGGTACTGAAACTAGAAACCAACGCCAAGGAAATAAATCCAAAACACTCAAAATCATCGAAATTGAATAGCATGTTATTAAATAATAAATGGTTCAAGAATGAAATTAGGAAAGAAATCAAAAAGTTTCTGGAAACAAATGAAAATGAACTCACAACAACCCAAAATTTATGGGACACAGCCAAGGCAGTCCTAAGAGGGAAGTTCATACTGATACAGGCCTACCAAAAAAAAAGATAGAAACATTTCAAATGAACAACCTAACCCTATGCCTATGAGAACTGGAGGAACAACAATAAATACAGCCTAGAGCAAGTAGAAGGAAGGAAATAAACAAGATCAGAACAGAATTAAATGACATAGAGACTAAAAACACAATTCTAAGAATCAATGAATCCGGGAGCTGGTTCTTTGAAAAGAAAAACAAAACCAACAACCATAAGCAGGCTCATCAAGAAAAAAAGAGAGAAGACCCAAATAAACACAATCAGAAATGAAAGAGGCGAGATTACAACTGTAAGGAGAGGTTACAACAGAAATACAAAGGATTATAAGAAATTACTATGAAGAACTGTATGCCAAGAAATTTGAAAACCTAGGTGAAATGGACAAATTTCTAGAAAAATAAAATCTTCCAAAACTCAATAAAGAAGAAGCAGAGAGCCCAAACAGACCAATAACAACAGATGAAGTTGAAGCAGTAATTAAAAACCTCCCAATACACAAAAGCCCTGGACCAGATGGTTTCACAGGAGAATTTTACAAAGCATTTAAGGAAGAGCTAACCCCTATCCTTTACAGACTATTCCAAAAAATCCAAGAAGATGGAAGACTCCCAAACTCTTTTTATGAGGCCAACATCATCCTAATTCCAAAACTAGATAAGGACACAACAAAGAAAGAAAACTTCAGGCCAATATCACTGATGAACATACACGCTAAAATCCTCAACAAAATATTGACAAACTGCATCCAACAATACATTAAAAAGATCATACACCATGACCAAATGGGATTCATCCCAGGGATGCAAGGATAGTTCAATATTTGCAAATCAATAAATGTAATACATCACATAAACAAAAGCAAAGACAAAAATCACATGATCATATCAATAGATTCGGAAAAAGCATTTGATAAGGTACAGCACCCATTTATGATAAAAAACACTCAGCAAAGTGGGAGGAGAGGGGCATTCCTCAATATCATAAAGGCCGTATATGAGAGACCTACAGCCAACATCATACTCAATGGACAAAAACTAAAATCTTTTCCACTAAGATCAGGAACAAGACAAGGTTGTCCACTTTCACCACTTCTATTCAACATAGTATTAGAAGTTTTAGCCACAGCAATCAGACAAGAAAAGAAAATAAAAGTCATCCAAATCAGAAAGGAGGAATCAAAACTGTCATTGTTTGCAGATGACATGATAGTGTTCATAGAAAATCCCATAGACTCCACCAAAAAACTGCTCAACCTAATAAATGAATTTGGTAAAATGGTGGGATACAAAGTCAATATCCAGTAATCAAAGGCATTTTTGTATACTAACAATGCAATAGCAGAAGCATAAATCAAGAAAAAAATCCCATTTCAAATAGCAAAAAGAAAAATAAAATACCTAGGAATAAACCTAACCAAGGAGGTAAAAGACCTGTATGCAGAAAACTACACAACAGTGAAGAAAGAAATCAAGGAAGACACAAACAAATGGAAACATATACTGTGTTCATGGATCAGAATAATTAATATCATCAAAATGTCCATACTACCCAAAGCAATTTACAGATTCAATGCAATACCTATGAAAGTACCAATGGCATATTTCACAAACATAGCACAAACACTTCAAAAAATTTATATGGAACCATAAATGACCCCAAATAGCTGCTGCAATTTTGAGAAAGAAGAGCAAAGTAGGAGGGATCATAAAACCTGATATCAAACTGTATTACAAGGCCACTGTAATCAAAACAGCCTGGTACTGGCATAAAAAACAGGTGCATAGACTAATGGAACAGATCAGAGAGCCCAGAAATAAACCAAAGTCTCTATGGTGAATTAATATTCAACAAAGTGGACAGCAACATAAAATGGAGTAAAAATAGCCTTTTCAACAAATGGTGTTGGGAGAACTGGACAGCTATGTACAAAAAAAAAAAAAAATGAAACTCGAGCACCAACTTACACCATACACAAAAATAAATTCAAGATGTATAAAAGGTTTAAATATAAGTGGTGACACCATTAGAGTCCTAGAGGAGAACATAGGCAAGAAAATCTGAGATATTACATGCAGCAACATTTTCATTGATATGTCCCTAGAGCAAGGGACATAAAGGAAAGCATAAACAAATGGAATCTCATCAAAATAAAAAACTGCACAGCTAAAGAAAACAGTATTAAAATAAAAAGAGAACCAACTGTATGGGAAAACATCTTTGCCAATGATACCTCAGACAAGGGTTTAATCTCCAAAACATATAAAGAACTCACACGACTCCACTCTACGAAGACAAGCAACCCAATTAAAAAATGGGCAAAGGACTTGAACAGACACTTCTCCAAGGAGGACATAGAGAGGATCCAGAGACACATGAAAAGATGCTCAGTATTGCTAGCTATCAGAGAGATGCAAATTAAAACCACAATGAGCTACCACTTCACACCAGTCAGAATGATCATCATAAACAAAGCAACAAACAAGAAGTGTTGGAGAGGTTGTGGAGAAAAGGGAACCCTAGTGCAGTTTGTGGGAATGCAGACTGGTACAACCACTATGGAAAACAGTATGGAACTTCCTCAGAAAACTAAAAATGAATCTGCCTTTTGACTCAACAATTCCACTGCTAGGATTATATCCTAAGAACCCTGAAACGCCAATCCAAAAGAACCTATGCACCCCAATACTCATAGCAGCACAATTTACAATAGTTAAGTGCTGGAAGCAACCTAGGTGCCCATCAATAAATGAATGGATCAAAAAACAATTGTACTTTAACACAATGGAATTCTATGCAGCAGAAAGAAAGAAGGAGCTCCTACCCTTTGCTACAGCATGGATGCAACTGGAAAGCATTATGCTAAGTGAAATAAGCCAGGTGGTGAAAGACAAATACCATATGATCTCACCTTTAACAGGAACCTAAACAACAAAACAAACAAACAAGCAAAATATAAACAAAGACCCTGAAATAGAGAACAGGCTGACAGTAACCAGAGGGGAGAGGGAAGGGAATTCAGGGAAAAAGGGGGAGGGTTTACAGGAACAAGTATAAAGGACACATGGACAAAAAATATGACGGGGGGGATGGAAATGGGAGGAAGATGGGGAGGGCTGGGGGGTGGGCTGAGATGGGAGTTAAAGACAGAAAACTGTACTTGGACAACAATTAAAATAAAAAATAAAATAATAAAATAAAATAAATATCTAGACCAATGGAATAAAAATTAGAGTTGAGAAATAAAGTGATACATCTATGGAGAATTGATTTTCAAAAAGTATGTCAAGCTCATTCAACAAAGGAATAGAATATCATTTTCAACAAAAGTTCTGAGACAAGCAACCACATACAAAAATATGAAGTTGGACCCCTACCTAATATCATATATAGTTGACCTGTGAAATACACAGGGGTTAGGGGCACTGACACTCACCAGCACTGTCAAAAATCTGTATATAACTTTTGACTGCCCCCAAAACTTTACTAGTAAGCTACTGTTGATGGGAAGCCTTAACAATAATATACAGTCAGTTAACTCATAGTTTGTATGTTATGTGTATTTTATACTGTACTCTTATAATAGTAGAAAGCTAAAGAAAAGAATATGTATTAAGAAAATCATAAGGAAGAGAAAATATTTAAGTTAAAGTGAACTTAAATTTTAAAGATTATTATCTTAGAAAAAACTAGATAAAATTTCTTAAAAGATACAAAATGCACATGAAGTGGAGGGATACCCAGAAGATGAAAAAACTTTCTTCAACAATAAAATACAACAAAATTGATTATTAAAAATACACAATTATATAAAATGCCTTTAGTTGGTTGGCTCAAAAATGATTTAAAAATTCCTAAGTGACCCTAAAAATGTTGGTAAAACACAAACAATAAAACTGAACATCAAAAATGATAAATAAAAGACATTAAAGAGATTAAATGTTAGAACTAGTCTCATAGTCATTAGGTAATGTGCTCTTAGACCATTTGACCTGCAGTCCTGCTGGAGAGATGGCAAGACAAAGTTCTGTCCTAGATACAAGTAGAAGATGTAGAAAGAGACTTAGCTCCTGTCACCTGGAATTCCCAAACCAATGAGAAGCCCAACACTCTTTCCCAGGAAGGAGAGCCTGGGTAGACAGTGCAGTAGAATAAGGAGAGAGAGAGAGAGAGAGAGAGAGAGAGAGAGAGAGAGAGAGAGAGAGAGAGAGAGAGAGAGAGAGAGAGAGAGAGGAGAGGGAGCAGAACTTGCAATATCCAACCTGCCAGAGCTTTCTCCTACTAGTCCTCTCTGCCTCCACCCTCATCACCTCTGCTTGGGTTATCAAACAGCCCCCTATCTGGCCTCCCTGTCTATGGTTTCTTCCCTTTCCAAATCACCCTCCACACAGCTGACCTTTTGAACATTCATTATTCTTTCTGTTACTTCCCTGCTTAAGACCAAACATTTTTCCCTGCCCCATCCCCCCAGGTAAGTGGCACTCAGGAAAAGAATTCCAGCCCACACAGAATCTGATTTCTAGCTGCCTCTTCAGCCTCATTTTCCAATGCTTTTTCTCATGTGTCATGCTCTAAATTTGCTACCCTTCACCTCACCAATTTGGTCCTTTCCCTTCTCGATATACAATGGTGGCTCTCCAGGGAACATCTATCTCCCACACCTCCCCAGCACAACTAGCAAAGCCTCACCTAGTGGGAGCAGGGGTAGGGTGAGGAACTCACTCATAGGAGATGGGAAGCTTGTAAGAAGAAACTGGGTTGACTGTCCAACTTGGGGTTTCCAGTTGGTGAAGGGTAGAGAATTCACCAGCTGCTTCCCTGGCTTCTAGTTCCTCATTCCTGATCTTGTGTCTTTCTCCTCTTTGTCTGATAATTTTTTAATAGTTTATTTTTTATTATATTTTTCCATTACCATTTATCCCCTATACCCTCTTCCACCTCCACCCACCCTCCTCCCCTCTGCAGTCACCACAATGTTGTCTGTGTCTACAAGTTCTTTTTCTTTTATGCTTGATCCCCCAAACCCCCACCCAGAGCCATCAGCCTGCTCTCTATGAGTAATAAATTTTTGACATAGCTTTCTTAGAAACATTATACTAATACAAATATACTAACACTCTTTTTTGGCAGTAAGAAATGGAAAGCTGCTCAAATTAGGTCATTACAAAGCATTTTCATTATAAAGATAGATGTATCTCATAGAAGGAAGATTAGTAAAGGAATTTCTCTGGCCCTCCAGGGAAGGACTTTCATTGGCTTAAGTAACAAGCTCCTAGATGGGTCACTGACCAAGGGAATAGCATATTCTGATTGGTAAGGCCTGGGACTGTGCTTCCCCTGTAACCATGATCTAAGTGCTGTGATTGACAATCATCAAAAACACAAGATTGAAGCAGAAGAGTTGCCAGAAAAAGTGAAAGTGGTACTAGCTAGCTTCCCTTCATCTTGCTTTCCAATCCCTGACAATGCAGCATGCCTAGATTAAATCTTTCAACAAAACTTACCCCATCACCTGTAGAAGTAAGCACTCATCTTGGCATTAGAGGCCCTTCCCCAACTGAGGCTATACTTCCAGCTTTACTTTGAGCCAAACTCATTGTTCTTCAAATATAGCCTCTCTGTCTTTCTCTTACCTCTTGGCTTTCAGAACTGCCATGTCCTATCAAGTGAGTATTTCCACTTTGGAATTTCAAAGTTATTTTTCCTAATTCTTTTACAGATCATGTTTCTCTCTGCCTTGCACTAGAGTTATTTGTGTGGGGCCTACTATCCACTTTAGAGCAGAGTCCATGCCACTCTCCTTGGTATCTGCTCAATGTTTATACAGCTCCCAGTGGACATTAAGGGAGTATTTCTTTAACCAAGTAGATTTAAGCAATATTTAAAGACTATCTACAGAAACACACCTAAATTTTTCTAGAATTTTTGATTATTCAAAAATTCCTTCACCTAATTGAAAACAGCAAATAATAAAAATTCATTTAAACCAATTGAGGAATGAATACATACTTAAGAGCACAGTACTTCTAAACACCTGCCTATATTTCATAGCACTTCGTAATTGGCAGTCCATTTGATTTTCTATTTTAAATTATTATCTGTTCATTAAATAAGGTCTTAAGTTACTTAAAAATATTTTCCCCAAATACATAATCAATGAGTTCTGGAAAGGGCTACAGATTTGCCTTTTAAATAACTGCCCTAGGTAAGCTGTTGACAAAATATAGCCACTGGTGAAATCCAGCCTAATGTCTGTTTTTATAATAAAGTTTTACTGGAACACAGCTACATCTACCCATTTACATGTTGTGTTGGCTGTTTCTTCCCTATAATGACAGTTGTGTAGTTGTGACAGAACCACATATGGCTTGTGAAACCTAAAATATTTACTACCTGGCCCTTTTCAGGCAAGTTTGCCTCCTCTTGCCCAGATGACTCTGCTGACATACTTGATCCATGTAAATTTGTAGAATTATTATGAGGATGAACTGAGTTAATGTGATGCCCTTCCTCCTGTACCTTGAAGTATATGCCTACTCTACAAATGCTATTTCTTCTTTTCATCTCCTAATGGAGTCAATTACATTTATAAATATCATAATTATATATCCATACATTCCTATTAAAAAAAACCTAACTTAGGGACTTCCAGCCAAGATGGAGGCATAGGGAGATATGCTTTGCTTCCTCATACAACCAAAAGGAGGACAATGACAAATTTAAAAACAAAAAGTACCAGAAGTGCCAGAAAATATAACTGTATGGAAGTCCAACAACCAAGGAGTTAAAGAGGGAACATTCATCCAGACTGGTAGGTGGGGTGGAAACAGGCAGCTGGGGCAGAGAAGATACTCAGCAAGGTAGCAAACCAGGCAGTCCCACATTTGTGTGTGGATAAGCTGGGAAGAGCAACTAGGGACTGAAACAGACAGCACAATCCAGGGCTCCAGTGCAGGAAACTAAAGCCTCAAACCCTCTGGCTGTAAAAATCTGTAGGGATTTTGGAGGCAGCAGAAACTCCCAGCCTCACAGGAGAGTTTGTCGGAGAGACCCACAGGGTACTAGAATGTACACAAGCCCACCCACCTGGGAATCCACACCAGAAAGGCCCAATTTGCTTTTGGGTACTGGGAGAAGTAACTGAAAACCAGTTGAGAGCTGAGCAAGCAAGCAGACCCCTCACCCACATATTGCACCACAACTCAGCAAAGTGGGTTGCCCCACCCTGGTGAATACCAAAGGCTCTGGCTCTTACAATGTAACAGCTGCACCAAGACAAAGAAATATGGCCCAAATGAAAGAACAGAACAAAACTCCAGAAAAAGAACTAAGCGAAAAGGAGATAGCCAACCTATTAGATGCAGAGTTCAAAACACTGGTAACCAGGATGCTCACAGAAATAATGGCATATGGATGCAAAATAGAGGAAGGAGGGAAGGCTATGCAAAGTAAAATGAAGAAAAACATACAGGGAACCAACAGTGAAGGAAAGGAAACTGGGACTCAAATCAATGATTTGGAACAGAAGGAAGAAATAAACATTCAACCAGAACAGAATGAAGAAATAAGAAGTCAAAAAAATGAGGAGAGGCTTTACTCCAGGACATCTTTAAATGTTCCAACATCTGAATCATAGGGGTGCCAGAAGGTGAAGAAGAAGAGCAAGAAATGGAAAATTTATTTGAACAAATAACAAAGGAAAACTTCTCCAATCTGGCAAAGGATATAGACTTCCAGGAAGTCCAGGAAGCTCAGAGAGTCCCAAAGAAGTTAGACCCAAAGAAGCACACACCAAGGCACATCATAATTACATTAGCCAAGATTAAAGATAAGGAGAGAATCTTAAAAGCAGCAAGAGAAAAGGAGACAGTTACCTACAAAGGAATTCCCATAAGACAATCAGCTGATTTCTCAAAAGAAACCTTGCAGGCAAAAAGAGGCTGGAAAGAACTATTCCAAGTCATGAAAAGCAAGGACCTACATCCGAGATTACTCTATCCAGCAAAGCTATCATTTAGAATGGAAGGGCAGAGAAAGTGCTTCCCAAATAAGGTCAAGTTAAAGTAGCTCATCATCACCAAGCCCTTGTTATATGAAATGTTAAAGGGACTTATCTAAGAAAAAGAAGATCAAAAATATGAACAGTAAAATGACAACAAACTTACAACTATCAACAACTGAACCTATAAACAAAAACAAATTAAGCAAACAACTAGAACAGTATCAGAACCACAGAAATGGAGATCACATGGAGGGTTATCAGCCCTAATTCTCATTCCTAATGACATTCACTTATAACATTAATTCTTTATTTAGACATCAGTACTTTTTCTTTTGATTGGTCTGTTTTTTAAGTCAACTTTTGATTTTGTCTGTTGAATCTCCTCCTTTTATTTTATTTTTAGCATGATTTATTTATTTTTTCACCTATTTTTTAAATAATTTTTATTGTTGTTCAAGTACAGTTGTCTCCATTTTCTTCCCATCACTGCACCCCGCCCTAGCTATGCCCACTTCCTCCCCTTGATCCTAACCCCCTTTGGTTTTATCCATGTGTCCTTTATACATGTTCCTGAAAACCCTTCCCTCTTTTCCCACAATTATCCCCTCTCACCTCCCCTCTGGTTACTGGCAGTTTGTTCTTAATTTCTTTTATTTTTTATGCACACAAGTTAGGAATATGGTATCACTGCAATTTGCATAAAACTTCATTTTCAAACACTTAGGCACATGGTAGTTTATTTTTCTCATGTAAAGAACTGAAGAGACAGCATTTGCTGTCATTGGTCCATCTGCTCAGCATTGCCATCTGGGACTAACACTCATTCTTTCTGTTCTGCCATCCTTGGCACATAGGCTTTTGACTTCATGTTTGTGGCCTCATAGTCCAAAATGACTATTGCTCCAGACATTATTCACAATTAAAATAGCAAAAGAGAAAAGAACAAGGGGGGGGAGTCTTTCTCATTTTGGGACTTTGTCTTTTCAGGAGTGAAGTCCATCCTCCCACCCAGCAGATTTCCCCTTCTTCACTAAGAAAGGGAACTGAAAATAAGAATTTAGTTTCCTAGACTGTATATTAGATGAAAGCAAGGACAGAGAGGGAAGTGGGACTGAGTGTGGATTGAGCTATCTATCAGACTGGCCACATGGCCATTAATGTCTGTTTTATCTGTGTTAAATCGTCCCCACTAATCTACTGTATTTAGGTCTAATCCCCACTGTAAAATAATCCATGCTAGTAATATGGATTTGATCTTTTACCCTTGAGTTTCTAGTAGTATTTTGGTTTTAATTTTATTTTGTTTTGCTTTATAACACTAACTCATTTCCAAATGATGTTGTTAGATATGTATTGATCTAAAGCATCTCTATTCGACCCTCCTAATGTTTTTTATCCTGAATTTTATTTACTCTGGAGTGTCTATTGTCATATCTGCAATCATTTTGTTGGCATTTTTCTTGTCTATTGTTTTCAATCTCTTTCTTTTTCATCTCTCTGTGTCATAAGGTAATGTGAATAGCACATAGTTGGATTTACTTAATCCAAGTCTTGACTTTTTAATAGGGAGATATAAAGCATTCAAATGTATTTCAATTTTTTACATGAATGAACCTACTCCTTACATCTTACATACTTTGTTAATATACCATTTTGCTTGCCTTTTGTTTGGTTAACAGACTTTTCTCTCTAGTACTTTGGTAGTTACACAACCTTGTACTCTTATCATACTGGTTACTAAAACAAAGATAATTGTTTTTCTTTCTCCAAACAAAACAAACACTTTAAATGTTTTTTCACTGTTTATTTATACAGGGTCTGGCACAAATGATGCCCCTTTTATGAACTGGTACTCTATACCAAATCTTTTATTACAAAATCATAAGCATGTAATTCTGTAACATAACAATATCACACTCAAGCACACCATATGACATTTTAGGTGAAATATTCAAATTGCGATCCATCTCATGCAAAACATTCATATACCCTACCAACCACACTCAATGGCGTTACCTCTGCCAGACCCTGTATATGAAAATATATGAGATTATCACATATAATTATCATATACAACATGATTATTTAATTATTTAGACTTAACTGAGTAAGAAAAGGCCTCAAGGATCTGTCCCTGGGCTGGAAATCAGAATCCCTTGGGCCAGGGAGACTGGGTCCCTTCCTCAGAATGATATTTAGAAACCTCATGCAGTAGCATCTCATAGATAATAGTGGCTGATACACTAGTATGGGCCTCTGCTCCTGAACCTTGGGTTCCAAAACATCTGGATGGAGCAACATCAGCCTACAGTGTGGGACCCCAGGAACCACAGAGGACCTGACAGTGACCTGGCTTAGCATAAGCCTCTCCAGAGAGGTAAAGCAGAGGGGGACAATGGGGTCAGCCCCCAAATCCAGGAATCTAAGCCTGAGCCTACCCTTGAGACTGCTAAATGGTCACCTCACCTGTGTGGTCAGCAACCCTGCAGAGGAGAAGAATGCAACATTACACCTGGAGAATATCTGTCCATGGAGGGGTGAGTGTGATCTTCTAAGAAGGGTGATAAAAGTGGGCTAGCAGAGAATAGAACACAGATGACAGTGGAAGGACTCAGGGGAAATGGGGGGACTGAGGAACATTTTAAGGCAGTTTCTGTGGTGCAATTAAAGATTCCTAAACTCAGTCAGTGGTCTCACTCTCGTTAGAATCTTCAAACCTGTAAGTCCAGAATTGAGCCAACATATGGAGACTGCAGCATCCCCCATGACATAAACATGGGATTGGCATGTGTATACCCATTTCCCAGCATTGAGGAACCTGGGAAGCTGAATTAGTCAGCAGAATGCAAGCAAAGGAGGAGAAGGACTTCTAAAAGCCTTAGCCACGGAGTACTTAAGTCCCCCAGACATAGGTCTCTCCCTAGATGGGCTCCACATACATAGCACATTCAGATTGTTAGATGCCTGTTTTTTGCCACACACCAGACACACCCTTCCTGAGAACAGTTATCACTTCTGAGTATGTAAACCACAGTTCAACCCTCCTGTGAGCAGCCAGAGCACCTGTGATCACTGCAGCCAGTACCACACTTCCCCTATCAGACTAGGGGCCACCTACTATACAAACAGACTATACAGGTGTAGAGAGGAACTGAGCAGTAGCATAAAGCAAACAACTCCAAGGCATGCGCAGTAGCTTAAAGGTGAACAACCTTGAGACGTGCACAGTACAAAGGCAGGACAAACACTCCCCAAAAGAGCATGTGCAGGAGGGATGCTTTCCAAGCAAGAGCCATTGAACAACTACAAGAACTCAGGATTTCAGCAACAGTTCCACGCAGCTTCTCTGCAGGATGAGTCCATGTTGAGAGCGTCTTGTGACCGGCCATCACTGGGCCTCCTAACCTCAAGACTCTGCCTGGCAGGATGCTGACCATCCTCTGCTGCCTACCGGATCAGAGGGACCACTGCCATATTTAGACTCTTGGACTTCAGATTTGTCACCCCACTATTGATGGGGTGATATTGATGATGTTATATTCATTAGTAATCCTATTTGCATAATTGTGTGAATTAAAGTGTGTTTTACAGCATAGCATATTGGTATGTGCACTGTGTCATTCTTTGGTGCCAGGGTAGCAGAGATCACCACAAGGTGATCTGACTTATAGGAAAGAGTATGTTGGAACAGACAAGAGGTCTCCTATGCACAATCACTCAGTTTATTCACCAGAGATATGTAACAGTGGTAAAGGGGGTGGTTGGGCCTCAGAGACTAATTGCTCACCACAACAGAAAACATTAATGGTGGGAGCCCTTACAAAGAAGCCTCAGGCCCTGGCTTCATACTGTATAAAATCCCCTGCTTCCCTACAGAGCAGAGACTACTGATATAAACAAGATGTGATTATTATTGCCACTGTCCCAGCTACCAGTGTTCCCCTGAGTTCTGCGCACTAGGAATTTCATCTGAATAGTCTCTTCCTCCTCATTTCCTTACTCAGCCATTCAGCATTCAAATGTTACACTTGAACTCAGTGACTACAGAGTGCTGGGCAAGGGTGAGGGTGTATGTGTCCTTGAGAAATAAAGCCTCTGCCCTCAAGGAACTTACAGTGCAGTGGTGGTATCACCTTGTATTGGCTGTTTGACCCTGGACAAGCTACTTAATTTTGGAAACTTTCTAAAAGATGGACAATAATTTTATCTACCTCATAGGGTTGTTGTGAAAATTTAAATAATTTATGTAAAGTTGTCAAAACTGTGTATGACACATGTTGTGTCAACAATTATTAGAAAAAGGCTCAAAGAAGAGGGCCAGTCAATTTCTAAGTGTAAATCCACGTGTTAAGTGCTGAAGTTGAGGCATGGTTCAAGTACAAAAAAGAAAGAGATTAACTGCTACAGAAGATGGGCAAAGTGTCACAGAAGAAGGAACACCAGAGTTAAACCTTGAAAGATGAATAGAAGTTTCCTTGTGGCAGTGTGAGAAAGCCATCCCAAAGACAAGGCAGAACTTGTTTGAGGTCTGGTGATCCCAGATCATTCCATGCCTTCTCCCTCTTGGAACGTATTTTTCTTCTGGGAGTCTGAGGGGGAAAAAGAGAGTCTGGATGAAGGGATGACCAATGGTATATTCCCTAGCAGGAGCCTCTGAGGTTCCTGTGCAGAGATGGAACAGAAAGCCTGGCAGAAGAAACATTTAAGTGGCAGTGGGCAGAGAGACTAGGAAGGTGGGAACATGTCAGGGCTATAGCAAAGATGTACATTTGGCATACAGGCCCTGAGCCACAGTGGTCCCACCTCCTCCCTGCTGTCTGCCCAACAGGTCTGACAACAGCCTTAGATCCCAGATTTCTTCAGAGCAAAAGGCTTTGCAGAAGCATTCTTCTCACTGCTTTGATGATGAGCCTGGAGACTGGAATGTGGATCTGGATGAGAAAGAACAGACTGGGAAAGGCAAGTGCTGGGAAGATCCTGAGGGAAGTGCTGGAGTGAGAGCAGTGAATGGAGGAGAATTTAGGATGGTGGGGGGCAGGGCAGGGGAGGATAAGGGACAGATAGAGTCATTGACCTCTCCTATGAAACTTCTAGTAGAAGGCCCAAGTAGAGCAATGCTGAGGGCATGTGTGCATGCCCAGAAAAGAAGGGTGGTGGATAGCAGAGATGGGACAGGAGTTTGAGATCTCAGCTTACAGCCCAGGGGAGCAATGGCTACCCTTGCTCTGGGCTGATGAGGGGTCACCTCAATTTCACAAACTCTCATTGAGCATCTACAGTACTGCAGGTGGGTCCACTCTCCTGCTAACTGTGCCCAGCTGAGCAAATGCTCCCCAAGCCATTTCCACAGAGGAATCTGTTGACCTACAGACTGTTGGGGACAACAGCCATGACCCTCCCTACACAGAAGTTGTCCTTGTGAGACACTCTAAGGTGAGCTTAAGCAAATCAAATCAGGCCCACTGACATACACTCAGGAGCCATGTATCCCACGGAGTCTAGGGTACTCTGCTTCCCATCAGGCTCTGGATCTAATTCTTACTTTGGACAATATGATTGCTGTGCTTAGGTGCCCACAACATGCTAGAAGCTGAGGTGCAATGAAAGGAAACCAGTGAAGGGGAGATTCTTCAATTGTACGTCCATAGTCCCATCAGATCCTCAGTGGGGAGGGATGGAAAAGTAGGAGAAGCTAAAGTGGAAGTGACCAGGTATCCAGTGGCACCCTGCCATTTATATAAGGCTGAAAAGAAGTAAAAGTAGGGGGCATTGGCAGGGCCTGCAGGTAGAAACCTGAGGATCTGAGGAGCATCACAAAAATCTCATCTTCTTCCCCTCCCTACAATCCCTCTCCCTCCAACTACCTGTGATCCTGCCATTAATGACACCTCACAGATAAAGGCATTGTTGTCCCCACTGGTGAGATGCCCCTGACAAAGCATTCCATGTGGCTACTGGCCCTTAGTTTGAATTCGTGCTATGATTGCTGATGGTATGATTCCATCGAGGGACAACTGGAGGAGGAGAGGACTGTTAAGGGACTTCCCAGAAGCAACAGTTCTCAGACCACACTCACATTACAAATACCTAAAGTGTTTGGTAAAATGAAGTTTGCTGGGCCCACTCTTGAAGTTTCTGATTCAGTGGATCTAAAGCCAAACCGAGAATTTGCAGTCTTAACAAGTTCCTAGGTGATGCTGATACTTCTAGTCCCACTCTTTGAAAACTACAAGCTAAAAAGCGAGCAGAGGGAAAGCAAGTAGAGCTTCTGCCTGGACTCCCAAGAGTAGCCAGTGGCTATGTCCTCCCCTCTCCTTTCCTTTGACTTCTAGAAAGAAAGGCAACTCTGGATCATTTTGCCACAAAACACTAGGATCTCAGAAATTCCCTGGTCTGGTTGCAGTATAGGTTATAGTGGGGTAAAGTAGAACCCTGAAGAAGCCCTGAGACTTAGAGAACCATGGCAAGTTGAATAGGCTGTCCTCACTACCAGTCCAGTGCCCTGTGCACTGTCCCCAGCAACCTGCTATTTATATAAGGCTGGATCTAATTCTTACTTTGGACAATATGATTGCTGTGCTTAGGTGCCCACAACATGCTAGAAGCTGAGGTGCAATGAAAGGAAATTCATTGGTACAAAGGAGGTGCAAATGAGAAAGTCACAATGAGAAGTTTGTGACTTCTCATTTCAGCTCCTCTGAGTTATGTCCCAATCTGACCTGGAACTCAGGATATAGTTCCTTGTGACCCAGACACCAGTAGCCACAACAAGAGAAGCACAGGAGCAGAGCAATGTGTGGCTTTGGGATAGAGAAACAAATCAGGTGACATCTCACCCAAATGTTCAAACTTGTCCTGAAGCCCCTGCTCTTGGGGAGATCTCAGCTTGATGGCGAGAATGAATTCCCTTTTAGGACACAGGGAGACACTCATAGAAGAGAGATGGAGCTGGCATGAAGGAGCAGAGTCTGTAGAAATGGCTGGGAGACCCAGCTCAGATACTGATGCATTGATTGACCCTAGAAAATAACTGTGCTCCTTGGATCTCAGTTTCTTCTTTTATAAAATAAAGATTACAGTAACAATACATTACATTTATTTGATGCTTTACAGTTTTTCAAAGCACTTCTTCAATGAGAACAATCGAGGTGATTTACAAATTTGTACAATATTTATTGAATATCATCTGTGTTCCCTGAATTGTTCTGATAAGGGATACAGAAGTCAATAAAACAATAAAAATCCTTGGCCTTATAGAATATACATTTTAGGTTGGGTAGGGGGAAGAGTGACAAATAATCAAAATATGAAGTATTAGATTATGATAAGTGCTAAGGAGAAAGTAAAGGAAGAACAAGAGGTAGGGGGATCGGGTGAGATTTTAACTAAAGCTATCAGGGAAACCCTCACCAAGAAGACAGACCCTGGAAGAGATGATCTATCATCTCTTAACAAATTGGAGGTCTTAGAGGGTGGGGTGAGAGAGGGGTAGCATTCTTGGTAGAAGACAGAGCAAGTCCAAAGATCCCACAGTGGTTCAAGGTGGAGGTCAGTGCTGAAGTCATATTTTGGGGAGGTATCAGGGTTGAGAACCAGAACTAGCTGGTTGAGGACAAAAAGCACATGAAGAAGTAGAGCATCACTATACTTCTATTGTTAGGTACTATGACCCTAATACCTAAACCTTATATATTGACCAAGACCACTCCTAAACTCTGCTTAAATTATAGAAAGACATGGAGAAAGGAAGCTGCCATTCTCTTGGCCCTTAGTGTACTCCAGCAGTCTTTGCTGTCTACAAGAAGATCCAGACAAGCTCAGAGTCCCAGGGGAACCCCTAGACCACAAAGACATCTGGGCAGTGAGGGTCATTAGGAAGACCTGCCTCACCCCACCCTTCATCCCCCAGGTCCCCAGATATTACTCCATAAGATGAAGCTGCAGGGGTCATCCTTGCCTGGCGTTGCCAGGAAACACCAACAGTTTTGCCCACCATGTTCTTTTCTGCCACACTCCAGGCCCAAACAGCTGGCCTTACCACCCAGTGAGGAAGACATACAAGGAATTTGCATAAGACAGCTACGCAGAATGAAGCTGGAGGACCCTAATTTGTGCAAAGAGGTACTCCTGAGCTAACCCAGATACTCCATTTGATTATACACCAGAAAACTCTTAAGAGAATAGAAGCAATTGTAAAAAAAACTATCCAGAAGGGCATTAAGGCAGCAGCTGTGCTTTCAGTCCTGGATTTAGTCCAAAGACAGAATGGATGGCTTGTCATCTCTGCTATGAACAAGGTTGCAGAAGTTTCGCAAGTACCTCCAATGACAGTCTATGAAGTAACAACTTTTTATACAATGTATAGTTGAAAACCAGTTGGAAAGTATCACATTCAGGTCTGCACTACTATATCTTGCATGCTTCGAAACTCTGACAGCATACTGGAGGCCACTCAGAAAAAAGCTTGGAATAAAGGTTGAGGAGACTAAACATGACAAACTCTTCACTGTTATAAAGGTGGAATATTTAGGGGCCTGTGGAAGCACACCAGTGATTCAAATAAATGACAACTCCCTAAGAATGATGAACTCAAGGCTGGCAAAAGTCCAAAACCTGAGCCAAGGAGTGAACTCTTCCCTTATGAGCCAGATGGGATTCTTACCTCTTTGACTGAACCACCCAAAGGACCTAGCTTTGGTGTGCAAGCAGGCCATTCATTTCTATTCAATTGTAAATATGTCACTGGAGAAATAAAACATAAACCTCCTATACATAAAAAAAAAAAGAAGCTGCAACTAGATCCCAAATCTTTCTTACCCATCTTACTGAAACAGCAGCGCAGGGTGGACTGCTCCCTAGGGTGCACACCAAAGTTTTCTCACCTCAGAGATTGTGTGAGCAGTCACTCTGCTACTTGAACATCCAAGTATGAGAAGCAAACACTTTACCCTTTAACCTTAAGCCAGATTTCTGACCTGTGACCCACTTGACTCCCTTATGGACACTTATGATCAGGCAGCACCTGCATAGGGGTGGTCAAGGATCAGAGATGCTTTCCTGGAATAGAGCAGGTCATGGGATCCCTAAGAATGAGGGGCCTTGGTTGAAGGACCTTTAGGGTCTCATAGCCCAGCCCATTACCCATGAATAGGGAGAGGGATGGCTCTTGACTATGGAAAGAGCAAGAGGTTAGCAGACCAAATTCAGGGTCAACTGTGCTGTACAGGGAAGTAGTAAAAATGGAAGAAAACTTCTTTTTATCATCATCACCTATTAGACTAATTCTAAAAACGAGAAATGTACTATCTCAGTACTTCTCAAAATTCAAGTAAGTCACAGGTCCTTTTATTTTTATTACATAATATGTGTACATGGAACAAAGTCAAGAGGCACATCTTGTTGAAATTATAATGTTTTATTTTTTCTGTTGCTATTGTAAATGGGATCTTGTTCCCATTAAATCTAGCTACTTAATTAAAATAACACATAAATAACAGGTTTTATGCCACATTGCAAAATTTCTCATCTATTTTTCACTTGATCCCTTTTATCTATTTCTTAGTAAATAACTATGTTTTTAACAAATAATTATAATTTTTGCTTTTTTCTTTCCAGTTTTTATGACTCATTTCTTTCCCTTTTCTAATTGCATTGACTAATACTTCCCAAACCATGTAAATAATAGTGATGATAAAGAATATCCTTATTTTAGGCCCTGGCTGGCGTAGCTCAGTGGATTGAGCGCAGGCTGTGAACCAAAGCATTGCAGGTTTGATTCCCAGTCAGGGCACATGCCTGGGTTGCAGGCCACAGCCCCCAGCAACCTCACATTAATGTTTCTCTCTCTCTCTCTCTCTTTCTCCCTCCCTTCCCTCTCTAAAGATAAATAAATAAAATCTTTAAAAAATGTCAGCATTAAAAAAAAAGAATATCCTTATTTTGTTCAAAACTTTAATATAAATGCTTCTAATACTTCCCCATTAAGCATGATGCTTTATGGTTAAGGCAATTTTGTTTTATCACGTTATAAAAGTATGCACTTATTCCTATTTTGTCAAGACTTTTACCAATAATAAAATGTTAAATTTTATTGTTTCCCTTTTATCATCTGTGAAGGTATCATATGGTTTTCAATTAGATTACCTAATATTAAACTATTCTTACATTATTGGAATAAATCTCAATTAATGTATTATTTTTCCAATGTGCTACTGTTTACTAATATTTTTCTTTGGGATTTTTGCATCATACATAAATGAAATTCTCCTGTATTTTTTTATGCTTTACTTTGTCAGTTTGTTATTTGTTATGTTTATTAAAGCTCCCTTTATCTTCACTTATAATAATTTAATTAAAAAAATACTTTATGTTACAGTTTTAAAAAAGATTCTTTTTAAAGAAAAGAATTCCCAATACCCAGTGTTGATTTAAATTACTTTTTATTATAATGTTACTAAAGATGTATAAACATGAAACTATGTATAAATGTCTTGTGCTTATAGCTTAAATGTATATGTTTTTTATATACAAAAATATGTATAGGATGTTAATAAAAACAAAGCAGTAAAATAATCAAGCAACAATTATTCAAATATTCAAAACTATAACTTTAATGTAATGTTATGTCTGTTTTTGTTTTGCTGAAATTAAATCATTAATGTTGAGATTATAGGAACAACTGTAGGTTCACATGAGGTTCTGTATTTAATTTATTTTTTAACTTTAATACAAAGAATGCTAGTTCATATACATTTATTGTACAATCCTTGATTACAATCTTTGTTTACTAGTTCAAGATAGTCAACCTCACTCAACCAAAACTCTGCCAGGTGACAATTGATAGATCTAGACAATTATTTTATTCACATACTGAAAAAAATTAACATTATAGCATTATTGAAATCTCTACTCAATAAATGTCTATCTACTTACTAGTAGAATCATGAGTCAAAAAATTCTTCATTGGATATTTGCTTCTATACTAGGTATATACTACATTACCACTAGTAAACTGTGTAAGTTGATACCACAAAGGAACCCATGAAAATCAAACATAAGGATACCTCTGCTTGCAAGTCATATTGCCTCTGGTAGCTGCAGAGCACGAATTTTTGAGTTTCACATGCCTGTTTCAGAGGTGCTATGGGAAGAAGTGAGCCAATTAACCAGATGCCAGTTCAGTGAATGGTCAAGTCATCAAAATTATCAAATGTATCCACTTACCAGAAACTTTTTTAAAATCCTCACCTGAGCATATGTTTACTGATTTTAGAGAAAGAGGAAGAGATGGAGGGAAGGAGAGAGAAAAAAAACATCAATATGACAGAGAAACATCAATTGGTTGCCTTCTGAACCCACCCTGACCAGGGATCAAAACCACAACCTTTTTTTTTTTTTTAGAGAGAGGAGAAGGGAAGGAAAACAGAGGGAGAGAAACTTCAATGTGTAGTTGCCTTTTGCACATCACCCAAATGGGGACCTGGCTCGCAACCCAGGCATGTGCCCTGACTGGGAATCGAACCAGCAACCCTTTGGTTCACAGGCTGGCAATCAAGCACTCAATCCACTGAGCCACACCAGCCAGGACCTTTTGTATGTGTGTGTATGTGTATGGGATGACACTCCAGTCAAAATATCCACCCGGCCAGGGCAACTGCTTTTCTTTTTTTCTTTTTTTAACTGTATATAAAGCTTAAAATTCATTTTACATAGAATGGGTTAATAGCTTTTGAAGATTTCTGTCACTTTAGTTGACAGGGTTTCATTTTTTCTTCCTAAAAATACTTAAAGCAGTGTTCAGTTCTTCTCCTGCTAGGAGAAATAGATGTCAGTTCATAAGACCGCATTAAATGCCTATTCCTGTCCTGGCTGGTGTGGCTCAGTGGTTGAGTGCTGGCCTGCTAGTCAAAGGTCACCAGTTTGATTCCCAGTCTAGGCCATATACCTGGGTTGCAGGCCAGATCCCCAGTAAGGGGCACACAAGAGGCAACCATACATTAATGTTTCTCTCCCTCTCTTTCTCCCCCCCTTCCCCCTCTCTAAAATAAATAAATAAATAAATAAATAAATAATAAATAAATCTTTTTTAAAAAGTCTGAGTCTTTTAAAAAATGCCTACCTATTCGTGAAATAGGTGACTAGGGGGCAGAGAGAGGAGGTTACTGAGGGCCAGGGAGGCAATCTGAAGCCAGAATCCTGGGGTCTTTGCTCCCCAAAGTTCTCCCAGGCTTACAGGCCTAGTTAATCCATCTGATTCAGAATGTTATGAACTTTATCAATAATTGATAGAAATAAAAGTTTTATACATCTAGCTAGTTCAGCAAATTGGTCATTTAGTGATTTGCTCCTTTAGGAAATAGCTCCTGTAAACTGTCTTTAAGCAAACTGGTTTTAGATGACTTGACCTTTGGGCAAATTGATAAAAGCCTTACAACTTAATGGGTAAAAAATACAGCCTTGTGGCCCAGTTGTCTATGATAAACCCTCGTTCCACTGTCTTTAGATCTTGAGCAGGAACTTGACCTCTCAGGCTTCAATTTGCAGTGTGTCGGATGAGTCAGAGTACATACACTCACAGACTCAGAGCACCGCTGACATCAAAAGTGCTCACTTATGTTGTTTCTGTCATTCCACCCTCCCACACCCAGTGACAGTCCTTCCACCTGTCTCCTCTATATGAACACTTACTGGGAAGTTCCTGTCAGGACCACCCTCTCTGTCATCTAGTCCTCCTGTAAAGATGCTTTAACCCAAAAGCAAACATAGCCCTGAAAATGCCTTCCTTATAAGGTGGTCACCCACAGGATTCAGAATATGCGCATGTTAATCTTCAGATTATTATCAAAACGAAAGCATTAGATATAAACCTTCCAACAGAGCATTTGCAGGCCCCTGAGACCACCAAGCACACCACTTTGAGAAACACCGTGCTAAGAATAACCCAGACAGGAAACACAGCAGACAAAAGAGCAGGAGGGGTAGGCTTGCGGGAAAGCCCATGAACCACAAAAATGTTGCACCACTTGGCTGGCCCAGTCTGATGGGGAAAGAGGAAAAGACACGGAATCCCACAGGGCATTCCTTTTGGAACAGGAATCCTCACCCAGTGGATACTGTTTCTATGTGGTTTTCACAGAACTGGAGCAGGTGTGGCAAACAGAGTTCTCTAACTTCTATTACCCAAAGTTCAAGTTCTCTTCCTACCCTATCCAGGAAGTTGTGAAACCAAAGAATTACAAAGAATACAAGTCATTATATCTAGCCCTCCAACTCATGTCCTAGAGTTCACTGGACAGAAAGCAAAGTGAAAAGGAATTCAAACACACATGATTGCTAAGGCAAACAACAGAAGAAATAGAAAGACCCCAAAGATTAAAAAGAAGGAAAAAATAAAGAAAACTAACATGAGGCTTACACAAATATTTGGTTCTCCAAAATAAAAAAAAAATAAGCAAAAGTTTGTAAAAGAGTGATCAAACCAGAGATGGAAGATGAACTATTATATTAGAGTATGATTGGAGGGAGGGGCTAAAAAAATCAAGGAGAAAAGTAATTCTTTTGCAGAAATTTAAAAAAACAAAGAATAAAATTAACACTACAGGAAACCATATCAATGATGTGGAAGACAGAATGAGAAAATAATACAGAAAACAGAGGGAAGCAATAAGAACAAAAAAAACAGTATATACTGACAGTGGAGATCAAATATATGGATACCTAGCATCCTCAAAAAAGAGACAGAAGGAAAGGAGAAAAAAATACTGTGAACTGACCAGCAGGGCTCAGTTGGTTGCAGTGTCATCCCATAAACTGGAAGGTCATGGGTTCAATTCCTGATCAGGGCATATCCCTAAGTTGCATGTTCTGTCCCTGGTTAGGACATGTAGGAGAGGCAACCGATTGATGTTTCTCTCTTACATTCATGTTTCTCTCCCTCTCTCTCTCCCTCCCTTCCCCTCTCTCCAAAATCAGTAAGTGTGTCTATGGATGAGGATAAAAAAAATAAAAACAAAATCTCATCTGAGATTTTAAAAAAAAACACTCTCCATTTCCTCCCTTGTTGGGGGTGGGGGGCTCTGCCCACAGGGTCCCCCTGGGCCACCACAGATGAGAATAAGTCTACCAAGACTCGGTCTGCTTGGGGAGGAAAGGTGACCCATCTCTTAAAGGAGAAGGTCCAAGAGCTTTTTCCTCAATGGGCTTTTATTAGGTTCGTTTGCCCAAGAAGACAGGTAAAGCTCATTAATCATTGTCAGGCAGTAAGGATCAAACAATAGATAACATACAAAGAACTCTGAGGGCCTATTCTGAGTCAGGGTCTATTAGCTAAAGGGCTACAGAACTTTGGGAAACAAACTCATTTCTTGCTTGGACCCTTATCATTTAATTAAGAACATTTTTAGCAAAGCAGGTTTCACAGGATTTTATATATTCTTTTTCAGGTCTGATCACCCAGGGAACCCGCCCTTTCCAGCACAGGGCTGCACCGCCCTCTGTCATTGTTCCAGGCTTAAGTCATGCAGGGAAAGTAAGGCAGCCAAGAGATTAGGAGACTTCTTGTTGACAGGATGAGGACTCAGGCTTTGTCAAAGCCAAGGGGTGAGAGTCCATAAACCCCTTTCTCCATAGCCCCCAAGTCCTTCCCTGGGGGCCTCCCACGTGATCGTGCCTGTCTTAGGTTGTTCCCCCCTTGGGGAATCTTACCCATCATTGGCTAACTGACCAAGCATTGGGGGCCAGTTATGGATGAAGTAAAAGGAGCACTCCTGCCAGGGAGATAAGCTTTGTCTCCTTAGTGGCTTATGGTCCGAAGGTCGCTCACTCAGTCTTAGCCATGGGGGCGTTACAGCTTCTGAAACCAGGCAGGGCAGTTCCCAACACTCCCTCAAAGCCATCTTTCTTATTACTGACAGAACTGTGACTGGTTCAGCTGTCCAGAAGAGATAGCTGGTATCAGTAAAGGGGGTGGGCATATAACCTTGATCTGATAGTGGGCATGGACCCTATTCTGGCCACTGACATGTAAGAAAAGTTTACAGAGGACTTCAGAGAATGACTCCCACCCTGACAAGAGGAAGAATGAGGAGAAACTCCTGCCCCACGCTGCTCACCTGTTTTTGCATCTGAATGTGGTACTTGAAACTGTTGGAGCCATGTCAGAACACAGGGAAGGTCAGGAGATAGCAGAAGCTGAACTACAGCTTATCTCTGGTCTTAGAAATTACCAGGGAAACCGTACAAGTAACCATACAGATATGGGAAAAAGCAGGGTGTAGAGAGGTGAATGAGAAGGGTTTTGAAGTTTGAGTTTGTTTGTATTTGCTAAATGGTAGAATGCAGAGAAGTAGTGGTTGAAGATATTAGACATGGAGATGGAAAACAGGTCTTGGACTTCTTGTTCAAGATGTTCATGAACCAAGCAAATGAACTGCCTCCTCTCCTTCCCTGGAACCTTAAAAACTATAGTAAATTTATTTCTTTTAAGTGTGCAAATCACAAACTCAAAGAGACAGGGAGGCAACTATTCGGCACACTGGAGATGCCTGGAATTTCAGACAGAAAAGAAAGAGAGCTGCCTAGGGAAGCAGAGCCAGCAACCAACAAATTACATCAGAATTGCTCAGGTAGTGCCCAGGGAACAGTATTTTTTCTTTTTATTTTAATTGTTGTTCAAGTACAGTTTTCTCACTTTTACTCCCATCCCAGCCCAACCACCCAGCTCTCCCTACCTCCCTCCCATTTCCACCCCTCTCCTAGTTTTTGTCCATGTGTCCTTTATACTTGTTCCTATAAGCCCTCCCCCTTTCCCCTGAAATTCCCTCCCCCCTCCCCTCTGGTTACTGTCAGCCTGTTCTCTATTTCAGTGTCTTTGGTTATATTTTGCTTGTTTGTTTGTTTGTTTTGTTGTTTAGGTTCTTGTTAAAGGTGAGATCATATGGTATTTGTCTTTCACCTCCTGGCTTATTTCACTCAGCATAATGTTCTCCAGTTCCATCCATGCTGTTGCAAAGGGTACAGTATTTTTAAATGACCCATATGAACCTAATGTTTGAGAACCACTGAGTATACACACAGGAGACACAGCAGAGGATGGAGCCCATCTATTCAGAGGAACCCACAGGGACTCAAATCAGAGAAGCCAGGTAGAAAGGAGGTGAGGGGAGAACGGTACTGAAACAGGGAGACTACTGGGAGATTTGTTCATGAAATAATCAATTGCCCAACTCTGCAGAACTCTAGCCATGAAACATTCAGAAGCCAGGCATTTCCTTCTCAGACATCAACAAAGGAGGTTCTTTTAAAACAAAAACAAAAACAAAAAAATTGTTTCTGTGAGTGCACTGTCTAGAGAGAACTTGAGCCTCAGCAAGCCTCCTCATTTTGATATTTAGGTGTTCCCTAGCCTAAAGCCGGCTCCCTGCCTCCACCCTAAGGTGGAGCTTGATTGCCCACAGAGATGCCTGGGTCATTTTTAAAGAGAAGAGGGCAACCAAGGATCATCAGACTTGTGAGAAAGGCTGGCAGCATGAGGATTAATTCCAACCACTGGAAGGCCTAAGGGGAGTCAGAGGGCACATCAGTGAGTTAAACGTCTCCTAGAGTAGCAGGAAGTCTGATGACTTGTCAGTTTGAAAACTCCAGAAATAGTCTTAGAAGCATTACTTGGACATTGAAATAACTTAAAAACAACTAAATCAGAAATAATAACAGAAGTGGTTGCTGCTGAGGAGAGGAAGGGAAGCCAGCAGAAGACTGAGACTTTTCAGTACTTTTTAAAAAACAGTATACATGTGTGACTTTGATGACATCTATACTTATGCTATATTTATATTATATATCTGATTATACATTTAAATAAAAGGAATCAGACTGTAGAGCCTTAGTTATCCAACTTGAATGGGAACATGATTTTCTTGGCATTGTTGTTGAAAAGCAGATTCTGACTCAGTAGGTTTGGGAAGTCCAAGGTTCTGCATCTCTTGCAAGCTCCTGGGTAATGCCAATGCCACAGGTCTGAGGACCACCCTCTGAATAGCAAGGCTGTAGATGATGCTAAAAGCCCAGCTGAAGCATCTGGAATAAATTTTGTGGATAACTGGGATTGAAAAGCTCTTTGAACAGGAGTGAGGCAGGATCAGAGAATACTTTAGGAGGATTAATCAGGACAGCATGGCCTGTTCGGAAACACTGTGACCCTGGTTCCTCACAGAGATAAATCCCCTGGAGTTTTCTGGGAGATAGCAATTGTTCTAATCAGGTGACTCTGGCTGGGCTTCTGAGTCAGCGCTGGTCATCAAAAAAACAAAGGTATGATTGAAAGCTTGTAATTTTCAGCTCTATCCCTGTTTCTCCAGAGAGGGGAGAAGGGCTGGAGATGGAGTTAATGATTAATCATGTCTCTTTGAGGAAGCCTCCATAAAATCCCGATAATGTAAATTTCAGAGAACTTCCAGGTTGTGAATACAATGAGGTGCTGAGTAAGTGGCACACTCAGAGTGGATGAAAACTCCATGCCCCTCCCCTTGTACCTTGACCCATGAATCTCTTACATCTGTTCATCTTTATCCATTATCATATCCTTTTACAATAACCTGGTAAACAGGAACTAAACTGTTATCTTTAATTCTGTGAGCCTTTCCAGCAAATTAATCAAACCCCAGGAGGGGACCATAGGAACTTCCTATTTATAGCTGATTGGTCTGAAGCACAGCTAACAACCCAGACTTGTAACTGATGACTGAAGTGAGGAAGGGGCGATTTGTAGGACTGAGCCCTTAACTTGTCTGGTCTAATGCTCTCTCCGGGTAGATAGTGTTAGAATTGACTTAAGTTGTAGGACACTCAGCTGGTGTCACAGAAGTGCTTGGTATGGGGCAGCCCCCACAAGTATGGTGTGGGAAGTGTTGTGAGAGTGTGGTAATTGTGTGAGAGGAAAGGACATGCAGGAAGTGGACTGAGTTTTTCCTACACAGAAATGCAGAGTAAGAGCTCAGAAGAGACAGCAATTAGAAGGAAGTGATCCAAAGGCATAAACCCAGGGCCTGCAACCAATGTGCATTCTGGCTGTCAGTTCACACCAGGGCCGTTCAGGCAGCCTCTTTCTTGTACCCTTCTTTATTCTCTGGCCCTATTTCCTCATCCTAATTGCACTTTTGTAAGTCCAGGACCTGAGGCTGACCAGAGAGCCAGGACAACTCTGGCCCCTCCCGAGAAAGGCCCTAGGTCCCCAGAACAGACTTATTCTCAAGAAGATGTGTCCTCTCTCTGTGGGTTGGGCTCACAACTTCACTTCACATGCTCCCCAAAAGAGTCATGGTTAGGCAAGCTGCAGAGAAATGGGGATACTACCTCAGGCTGACTTCCATCTCTTCAACATAACAGAAACTTATTAAGAATAAATAAAAGGCTAAATGTATGTATGGTCTCAGGTAGTCATTGAGGAATCATTATACCTGGCACTTTAGTTTAACTTTTTATACCTTTTGCTTGTAGGATACTTTTTTTTAATCTGAAATATGGCTTGCTATAGTATCAACAGAGAAAATAAAAACAGCTGCATAATTCCATGTGAGACAATTGAAAACATTTCCATTTTGTGAAGTTGGGCAGACTGAGAGAAACCATTCTCATTTTTGGGAGAGGAAGCCCAAAAGTGGACAATGGAAGTTTCTGTAATCAGGTAGCTGAAACAGCCCTCTGTGCCCATGGCAATGAGGTAGCAGCCCTGCCCTTGGCTGAGACCTGAAGGGTTAACAATGGGAGGTCTGATCCCTGGATAAACAGGGACACTGCTTAACCTGCTCATGGGGAAGAATCTGCATGACATTTTCCATGGTCTCCAATCTGTCAGGGCAGCCAAGGAACTAAAGCATCAACATCTGTCAACATCTACCACTTCGCAGTCGAAAGCACTTCCACCTGTGAGAGACAAAGAAGTATCATTATTATTACCTTACCATTTTACAGAGGAGGAAACTGAGGTTCCAGAGAGGTTAATGGATAAACCCAAGGTCTAGGAGTATATGGCAGAGCCTGGACTAGAACCATATCACCAACCTCCCAGACCAATGATCTTTCCAGATCCAAGTCCCTCTCAGTGCAGAAAAACTCCCCTGTAAAATGACTTCAGACCCTGAGAAGCCACATTGAGTAGGAGGGAGGCCAGGCTTGTCCCAGAGCAGCCTCTCGCTTCCCACACACAACCCCAGACAGAGGAACCAAGGCCTGTGGTAACATCTCAACAGCCTCTGAGTTCACAAGGTGGTCTTTGTCCAGCCACAGCAGTGTTCCTCTGCACACAAGTGCGTCACAGATGGGCCACTTCCACCAGCCTGACCCAGACCTGCAAAGGCTGCTAGGCTGAGAAGCCTCAGCTGGTCTCCCAGCATTACCCAGAAACCCTCCCCATCTGTGAGCTACAGGCTGGTGAACCCTGCCCTCCTTTTCTGAGGCAGTGAGTGCTGTCTTTAAATGGGGGTCTCTCAATTTAGCTTTCACAGGGTCTTAACCGTCCTATCAGTCATGCCAACTACATTCCCTTTTAAACCTGGATAAGGCCCACTGTCCTGTGCACATTTCCCATGCAGGGCTTCTTTCCAACCTCATTTGTCAGTGACATCACACCAACCACATCACTCACACCCATTCTGTGTGGGCCTTCCTTATCACAAGGTTTCCCTTGTAGTTCTGGGCTGGACAGGTTCTCAGCATGTCTTCTGTGCAGCAGGAAAGGACAAACTGTGACACCCGGCACAACCTTTTGCATACCCCAGGGCCCAGGCCACAAACCTCCACCCCACAGGAAAGGGAGTGAGCTCTGCAGATCCCCATCCACAGCCCCCAAGAACGTGCCACAGACCCCTCCTGATGGAGGCAGAGGAGCCAGTAGGCCCCAGTCTCAGGCTGGTGCAAGTACAGGATCCATACCTAAGAGTGGGTGTCTTGTGTCACCCTAGTACCAACTCTGCCTATGAGGGCTCTTGGGTGTTACATATGCTCTCACACAAGACAATCAGCTTTCAGGTAAACTACATATGGCAGACAAGGCTGGTGTTCATTCAGCAAATATTTACTGAGCACACCTGTGCCTCCGTACTGGCAGGACCTGCCCTTCCTTTTCCAGTCACTGTCTGCTACAGCCACTGAGCCCCGAAGTGTCTTCAGAGGCAACAGGACCTCACCCAGCACTTTTTTCTTCTGACAGACGCTTGGCCCCAGAGTGCTCATGTCTCAGCATTCTGCAGGAAAAGGAGGTGTGCTCCTCTCTACTAGTTGTTCCCATGGGCCCTGAGCAGTCACATGTGTGCTCTGTCATTCTGTGAGAGGACAGTAAGAAATCAGGAAAATTCCTGGGAAATAAAGACAAGAAAATTAAACAAGGCCAAACAATTTGAACAATTTACAGCCAGCGGATGAATTGCAAGGTTTTATCTTCCCCAACCAAGGACATTTGAAAGCAAATCCTTTATACCTCTTCTTCCTAACCAGAGAATGCATAGCTTTAATCACCCTGGTCAGGGAAAACAAAGAACAAAGACCCAATGAATGTCATTTGTGCCAGCTAAACCCAAGGACAGATGAAGTCAGGGAAACAAACAACAAAAAACCCACTAGAGCCAGGCAGACCCATGATAAAAGTAAAACAGTAAAGCAGACCAAAGAAAAATCCCAAACCACTTCCATATGCTCACTTTGATGCACTAGCATATTAAAAACACACCTGAAAAGCTGATGAATATTCTGCTGAAACCCTCCCCTAAGATTCTAACCCGCAGGAGAGAGATAAAACCATCAAGACAAAGATACATGCAGTCTCACCCTAGAGCATGCTTATGCCCCTTCCCAGCCATGACCTTTCCACTTCTTCCTGAACTCTAAGGGTCCACACAAGACTTGCAACCAGGGGAGCAGTGGACAGCAGCAACTCATCCCAGTCTTACGCCTGATCCTGTCTCCAGGCCCTCTTTTTTTCTGACTTACTAGCAGGCTAAATGTAAGCCCAGCCTTAGCTTACTTCTTTCCTATAATTTTTATAGGGAGGCAAAGCAGAGCACTGCCTAGGCTCTCTCCTGTTTTTTCCTCTACCCAGAGTCTTTTCTTTGTTTTACTGCCCTGAGCTTTAATAAACATACCTTCAAAATCACCTGGACTCCTATTTTGAAATCTTTCCCACATGAAGTCAAGAAACCACACACTACAGGGCAGCATGAAGCACATCTGCTTCAGTCCTTGTCCAGTAACAATTCCATAGTTAATACCACAACCCACCCTGTCTTGTCTGGGTTTCTGACCTCTTTAGGTAGGACCCAGGCATTGGTTGGGACCACAGACAAATCCCAGTGTTAGCCAGCTAGCCTTCCTGTGGAAACGGAACATATGAATGTTTTACAATGTTGCCCCCTAGTGGCTTAACTGAGAGTTGCCCAAAATACAGTCAGGTGTTCCTGGATTTGAGGGAAACTGCTTCGAGAAGGGATGGTATCTTTCTGGTAAGCATCAAGACTTTGGACACTGACATCAGGTTCAGAATATAGATTTGCCAAAATATTAACTGTTTGACCTTAGGAGAGTTATTTAACTTTTGCAAAATTCAGATTCCTCAGTTTTTTACTTATAAAATGGAAATAATGATTTCTAATATCATTAGACAAACACTCAACGAGTATTGTTGCCCTCTTCCTTGCTCTTGATTCCTCTTCCAGCCCCTCTTTCCCCACCTTAATGCATTTCACCTTTCTGTCTCATGAGTCCCCTTTAGTGGTTCCTCCATGGCCTCATCTTCTCAACACTGTCTTCAGGGGTGTTGTTAAGTTACCCTGTACCTCTTAGGGGGAGAATCTCAAAGTCCATAGTCACCCATGGTACTTCATGCCCCAAAGCTCTAAATTCTCACAATATTCAGTAACATTCAGATTCTTGGTGATACACATGGTGACAGAATATGTCAAGAATTCTAAGTAAGTCATTTCCAGCCAAGATGGAGGCATAAGTAGACACACTGTACCTCCTCACACAACCAAAATAAGGACAACAACAATTTAGAAACAAAAAACAACCAGTACTGACAGAAAATTGAATTGTATGGAAGTCCGAAACCAAAAAGTTAAAGTAGACACACTCCTCCAGATGGGTAGCAGGGGCAGAGCCGGGTGGCCAGGGGGAGAAGGGTTGCGACAAAGCGGTGGCTGGTGGATGCCAGAGCACAAGGAAGCAGCTGGAAGACCCTGAGAACCCAAGGCAGCAGCTGGTGGACCCCAGACACACAAGGTGGCAGCGGTAGATTGTGAAGGGGTGAGGCACACAAGGTGGCTGGCAGACCAGAAGGTCCCCACATTTGAACACAGATAAACCAGGCAAAAGCAGGGAGCAAGACAAACTGCACAACTCAGGGTCCCAGTGTGGGGAAAATAAAGCCTGAAAACACCAATTGAAAACACCTGTGGGGGTTGAGGTGCTGGGATAAATTCCAAGCCTCACAGGAGAGTTTATTGGAGAGACCCACAAGGTCCTAGAATATACACAAACCCACCCACATGGAAATCAGCTCCAGAAGGGTCAAATTTGCTTGGGGAAAGTGGGGGAAGTGACTGAAATCCAGCAGAGCAGAGCAAATGCCATTGTTCCCTCTCAGACCCCTACCCCACAGACAGCATCACAACCCAGCAACTGGGTTGCTCTGCCCTGGTGAACACCTAAGGCTCCACCCCTCACTACATAACAGTCATATCAAAACAAACAAACAAACAAAAATGGCCTAAATGAAAGAACAGATCAAAGCTCCACAGCAAATACAACTAAGTTATGAAGAGATAGCCAACCTATCGGCCTACCAAAACACTGGTAATCAGGATGCTCACAGAATTGGTTGAATTTGGTTTCAAATTAAATGAAAACATGAAGGCTACACTAAGTGAAATAAAGGAAAATGTACAGGGAACCAATAGTGATGGGAAGAAAACTGGGACTCAAATCAATGGAGTGGACCAGAAGGAAGAAAGAAACATCCAATCAGAAAAAAATGAAGACACAAGAATTCAAAAAAACGAGGAGATGCTTAGGAACGTCCAGGACATCTTTAAATGTTCCAACATCCGAATTATAGGAGTACCAGAAGGAGAAGAGGAAGAGCAACAAGTGGAAAAGTTATTTGAACAAATAATGAAGGAGAACTTCCCCAACTTGACAAAGGAAATAGACTTTCAGGAAGTCTGGGAAGCTCAGAGAGTCCCAAAGAATTTGGACCCAAGGAGGAACACACCAAGGCACATCATAATTACCTTAGCCAAGATTAAAGATAAAGAGAGAATCTTAAAAGCAGCAAGAGAAAAGGAGACATTTACCTACAAAGGAGTTCCCATAAGACTGTCAGCTGTCTTCTCAAAAGAGACTTACAGGCAAGAAGGGGCTGAAAAGAAGTATTCCAAGTCATGAAAGGCAAGGACCTACATCCCAGATTGCTCTATCCACCAAAGTTTTCATTTAGAATGGAAGGGCAGATAAAGGGCTTCTCAGATAAGGTCAAGTTAAAGGAGTTCATCATCACCAAGCCCTTATTATATGAAATATTAAAGGGACTTATCTAAGAAAAAAAGATTAAAACACATGTACAGTAAAATGACAGCAAACTCACAAGTATTAACAACCACACCTAAAACAAAAACAAAAAGAAACTAAGCAAACACCTAGAACAGTATCAGAACCACAGAAATAGAGATCACATGAAGTATGTGTGCTTGTCTATGTAACATTTTATTTATCCACTGTTTGATATTTGGGCTGTTTCTACCTCTTAGCTATTACAAATAATGCTTCTATAAACATTAATGTACAAGTTTCTGTGAGCATGTATTTTCATTTCTTGAGTATTTATCTAGAAGTGAATTGCTGGGGTTTATGACAACTCTACTTTCAATTATTTGAGGAAGTACCAGACTGTTTTCTAAAGTAGCTGTAATCACTTTACATGCCCCCAGCAGTAAAGTGAGGATTCAAATTTCTCTACATCTTTTCAACATTCATTGTTATGTGACTTTTTGATTCTAGCTATCCTAGAGGGTATTGTCAATGTAAGAAAGGTCCAAACTTGTAGAGAATTTTTATAAGTTTATTGAGCCAAACTGATGACAATTGCCAGGAAACAAATCTCAGTGGATTGAAAAAAAGCTCCAGAGAATGGCAGTTTTACAGCTTATTTTATATATTAGAATGAAAGGTGGAGATATAAGGAGAGTTATACAAAATCCACTAGTGTAGATTAAGGGGGTGGGAGAAAGCAAAGCAGAGAAATCTCTGGGATTGGATAAAAAGTAAAATGGGAAGACACATACTTCTTTTACATTGATGGGTACAGGATACTTAACAACATGTACATTGCTCAGAGGTGGTATGCAAGGAACAAGATAATAATGAGGGATTCTGTAGTCTCCTGTTCTGGTATAATAAGTTATACCCTGTGGGGTCCAGAAAAAAGGGATTACTCTGACATATCCTTTTCATTTTTTATCTTTGAATAAAAAATACAATAGACAGGTTTACTTAAAGTAAAGATTGACCTTTGTCAAAGAAGCTACAGACCTACAATGTGGCTATCCATAATGACTCACTTTTCATTAGGAATTTTTATTTTTTGCTTTAAAATAATTTCATTTTTTATCATTTTTTATTGTTATTCAAATACAGTTGTCTTTATTCTCCCACCACCATTTTCCCCAGCCCCACTGACCCCCACCTCCTACCCTCAATCCTAAACCCTTTGGCTTTGTCCATTGGTCCTTCATACATGCTCCTTGATGACCCTTTCCCTTCTTTCCCCCATTATCTTCCTCCCTTCTCCCCTCTGGTTACTATCAGTTTGTTCTTAATTTCAATGTCTCTAGTTATATTTTGCTCACTTGTTTGTTTGGCTGATGAGGTTCCACTTATTAGTGAGATCATATGGTATTTGTCTTTCACTGCCTGGCTTATTTCACTTAGCATAGTGCTCTCCAGTTCCATCCATGCAGTCACAAAGGGTAGGAGCTCCTTCTTTCTTTCTACTGCATAGAATTCCATTACGTAAATGTACCACAGTTTTTTGATCCACTCATTTGCTGATGGGAACTTAGGTTGCTCCCAGCACTTGGCTATTGTCAGTTGTGCTTCTGAGCATTGGGGTGCATAGGTTTTTTTGAACTGGTGTTTCAGGATTTTTAGGGTATACTCCCAGCAGTGGAATTGCCAGGTAAAAAGGTAGTTCCATTTTTAGTTTTCTTAGGAAACTCCATACTGTTTTCCACAGTGGCTGCACCAGTGTGCATTCCCACCAACAGTGCACCAGGGTTTCCTTTCCTCCACAACCTCACCAGCACTTGTTTGTTGAATCATTTATGATGGCCATTCTGACTGGTGTGAAGTGGTATTTCATTGTGGTTTTAATTTGTTTCTCCCTGATGGCTAGTGATACTGAGCATCTTTTCATATGTCTCTGGGCCTTGTGTATGTCCTCCCTGGAGAAGTGTCTGTTCAGGTCCTTTGCTTATTTTTTAATTAGATTGTTTGTCTTCTTGGAGTGGAGTCATGTGAGTTCTGTATATATTTTGGAGATCAAACCCTTGCCCAAGGTATCACTGGCAGATGTATTTTCCCATACAGTTGAGTCCCTTTCCATTTTGCTGATGTTTTCTTTAGCCATGCAGAAGCTTTTTATTTTTATGAAGTTCCATTTGTTTATTTTTCCTTTATGTTCCTTGCTATAGGGGACATATCCATGAAAATATTGCTACATGAAATATCTAAGATTTTCCTGCCTATGTTCTCCTCTAGGACTTTTATGGTATCACAACTTATTTTTAAGTTTTTTTTACATCTTGAGTTGATTTTTGTGTACGGTGTAAGTTGGTGGTTGATTTTCGTTTTTTTGCACGTAGTTGTCCAGATCTCCCAACACTATTTATTGGAGAGGCTATTATTACTCCATTTAATGGTTCTTCCCCCTTTGTTAAATATTAATTGACCATAGAAACTTGGGTTTATTTCTGGGCTCTCTATTCTATTTTATTATCTTTGTGTCTGTTCTTACGCTATTACCAGACTCTTTTGATTACCTTGACCTTATAATATAGTTTGATGTCAGGTATGGTGATCCCTCCAACTTTGTTATTCTTTCTCAAAATTGCTGCAGCTATTCAGGGTCATTTATGGTTCCATATAAATTATTTAAATGTTTATTTTATATCTGTGAATATATCATTGTTACTTTAATAGGGATTGCACTGAATCTATAAATTATATTGGGTAGTATGGACATTTTGATTTAAGCCTTCCAATCCATGAGCATGGTAAATGCTCCCATTTATTTGTGTCTTCCTTAAATTCTTTCTTCAGTGTTCTGTAGTTTTCTGAATACTTTTACCACCTTGGTTAGGTTTATTCCTAGGTACTTTATTTTTCTTGTTGCTATATCAAATGGGATTTTTTACTGATTTTTGTTTGTGATATTTCATTGTTGGTGTACAAAAATGTCTTTGATTTTTGAATATTGACTTTGTATCTGCTGCTTTGCCAAATTCACTTATTAGCTTTTGGTGGAGTCTATAGGGTTTTCTACGTACACTATCATGTCATCTGCAAACAATGACAGTTTTACTTCCTCCTTTCCAATTTGTATACCTTTCATTTCTTCTTGTCTGATCACTGTAGCTAGGACTTCCAATACTATGTTGAATAGAAGTGGTGAAAGAGGATGTCCTTGTCTTGTTCCTGATCTTAGTGGGAATGCTTTTATATTCAGACCACCTTATGTGATTATTTTGGTCTCTGAGTTTGTAGGGCCTGCCATGTAGGCCTCCTCTGAACTTGCCAGGTTTAGTATGTGGTCCCTTTTTCACCCACTGTATGAAGTGATATCTCGTGGTTTTAATTTGCATTTCCCTGTTGACTGGCAATGTTGAACAGCTTTTTGTGTGTTTATTGGTAATTTTTTTAATCTTCTTTGGAGAAATGTCTATTTAGAGCCTTTGCCCATTTTAAAATTGAGTTGTCTTTTTATTATTCAGTTACAAACATTCTTCGTATATTCTTTTTTTTCACTGATGACAATTTATTACAACCTGTTAGCAGCGCAGATAGCTCTTAATTACCAGAATTATGTCTTCATAGAAGTGAGCAATAAGTAGCCATTGTAAGGGAACTGTGTGCACTTAATCATCAGCATGGTCTTTTAGTCTCTTGATTATCTCTGTGCCACTCAATTTCTTTCTGCGGAGCTCAATCTCTGTTTTATGATGAATGAGCTCATCTTCACTGTGTTTCTTTAAGGCTGCTAGTTGTTCTCTAGTCTTTGCTCAGAAGCATTGCTCCTCTTCAGCCTGCTCTTTTTTTCCAAAGGCCCCACTGGCCTCCCTCACTGTGCCTGCACCAGAGCGGAGATTCTCCGACTTTTCAGAGCTGAATCCGCAGGCTTGCATTGTCCCCATGTCCCACACACTGAGCTTCACCTCTGCTGCCAACACCGTGACTGCTATGGTTGTCAGTGCAACACAGCTCTTCATACATTCTTGATAAAAGTAACTTAGATATACAATATGCAAACATTTTCTCCCATTCTGTTTATTGTTTTTAACCTTTTTTATTGTTCCTTTGAGGCTCAAAAGTTTTGAATTTTGATGAAGTCTAATTTGTCTACTTATTTTTTAGTGTTTCTGTTCTTGATGCTATAACTAGGAATCTATTGCCAAATCCAACAAAGATCATGACATTTTACTCGTACGTTTTCTTCTAAGATTTTGATAATTTTGCTTTTAAATTAAGTTTTTGATCCATTTTGTATATAGTGTGCAATAAGTGTCCAACTTCATTCTTTTGCACAAGACTATCCAATTGTTTCAGCACCACTTATTGAAAATATTATTAATTTCCCATTGTATGGTCTTGGCACCATTGTTGAGATTAGTTCACCATAGATGTATGGGTTTTTTCGAAAACTCTGAATCTGTTCCATTGGTCTATATTTCTACGCTTGTGCTAGTACCATATTGTCTGGATTACTTTGTAGCTGCTTGTAGTAAGTTTGGAAATGTGGAAGTGTGAGTCCCTCTTTTTATTCTTTTTTTTTAAAGATTATTTTGAATATTCTGTGTCCCTTACAATTTGATATGAATTTATAATCAGCTTGTCAATTTCCACAGAGAAGTTATCTAGGATTCTGATAAAAACTGCAATGAGTTTATTGACATTTTGAGTATTATCATCTTAATAATGTTGAGTCTTCTGATATGTGAACATGGTGTATGTTTCTACTATTTAGATCTTTAACTTTTTCAACATTTTATAATCTTCATAATGTAAATTTTGCACTTCTTTTGTTAAATTTACTTCTAAGTGTTAGAAGCAGAAAAGGCACCAGAATGTTACAGGACCTTGGTTCAGCAATGAAAGAACTCAGAGCCAAGGAATTCAAATTATAAGAGAAAGTTTATTTAGAAAGTCACAGAGGTAGAAAAGGTACACCAGCTGGGCTGCATGGGCTCAGGAAATGAGTTACAGAGGCAAAACAAGGGTCCAAGGAGTTGAAGAAAAAGAAAAGGCCAAGGGAACACACCTGGGGGAAGGAGAGGGGGTGAGAAAAGGTGTGGGTATGCTGAAGAAAGAGAAAGAGAGTGCACTGGGTCCTTGTCTTAAGGGCTTTTATCTGGAGGTCTCAGGAAAGGGTCTCAATAGAATATTCATTAGTTTTCCAGGTGTGTCTGCCCAAGGTCATGGTTCGTCAGTACCAGGGCAGATCATTAGTCATCACAGCTAGTCCTGATGTCAGCCATGGCACAGCCCTGCTCAGCCTTGTTTCATTTCTGGGCCTGAAGCTGAAACACAACTGAGGCCTAGATGTTATCTCTAGGCTTAATCGTTAAGAATATGGTAGCAAAAGGACTTGCGTAGTTGTATGAGGTTATTCTCTTGCCCGCTTTGTTCCTCTTCTAAGGAGGTGTACCACATGACTGGCAACATGCCAGCGGAAGAAAGGTCAGGGGACAGTGCTAACCACATGAAAGGTCAGGAGGTCTAAATACATGACTAGCAATATGCTACTGGTCTAAACTGCATGACTAGTGATATGCTAGGGGAGAAAATGTCACCTTAGGGGTAAGGTCCCACCCTACAATTATTCATTGCAAGGCACCCAGGGCTTTCCACCCTGGGTGACTTCCATACTTGACTTATCATTCATGTCTGCTTACTCTGCTCATGACTGTCTAACTGCCTAATATATCATAAGTATTTTATTTATTTTCATGACATTATGAATAAAATTGTTTTCTTAATTTTATTCTTGGGTTGTTCATCGTAAGTACAGAAATTGATTTTTGTGCATTGATCTTTCATTCTGCAACTTCACTAAACTCACTTATTAGTTCTAATAGTTTATTAGTAAATTCTTGATAATTTTCTGTATAGAAAATCATGTTATCTTCAATATAGATAGTTTTAGTTGGTTATTTTCTTTTTTTTGTTTGTTTGTTTAATGATCTGAATCGCTTATATTTCTTTTCCTTGCCTAATGGACCTGGATAGAACCTCCAGGAAAATGTTGAATAGAAGTGGTAATGTTACAGAACACAAGGGGGAGCCAAGGGCAATATCCTATTACGAAAAGGAACCCCCCAGGTTCGTTATGTCCACCACCTTATAGGAAAGACATCTCTCAATGCTAGAGATTCATGAAAAGGAAAGGAAATGTTTATTTAATGCTGTATAGACTTAAAATAGTAACCTAATGTCTTCATCAAAATCCCAAAGTCCCTTAAAACACCCACAAATACACACAGTCCTTCCTTCCTTCCCCCTTTGCCCAGTCTGGGGTACCATATCTCAGGAAAAGAAATAGAAGTCCATGGCTCAGGCAGCCCCCAGTTCTCCCCAGTAATCCGTCTCATCTGGTAAGCCTCCCTTGGTTCCCAGCACCATCAGCAGTGTCACCGGGATCTCTGCTAAAGCCAAGTGATAGTTCCCCCTACTAAAGTTGTGGGGGTCCCCACTCTGGCAAAGCCACGTGGCTCTCCTTTCTATTGCCACAGCCGAGTGGTCCTCTCTGCACAATGGCCACGGGAGTGCCCACTCTGGCAAAGTTGCGTGGTTCTCCCTCCTATTGCCACAGCTGCATTGTTCTCTGCAGTGCCACAGCTGAGTGGGCCTCTCTCTGCACTGCCACAGCCACAGGGTCCTCTCTGCAAAATGGCTGCCGGGAGTCTCCACTCTGCCAAAACTGTGTGGTTCCCCCTTCTATGGCTGCTGCGTCTCTCTCTGCAATCGATGTGAGGAGGGGGGTCATCACTCTACCAAAGCCAAGTGGTGGTTCTCTGCTAAAGCCACATAGTGATTCTCTCTCACAGGACCACGGTTCTCTCCTCCTGCACTGGCCGTGGTCCTCCACTCAATGGCTGCCACTTCTGGGTTTAAATCCCTGTACCAATCTTCCTCTGCAGCCCCATTTCCAACTCCTCCCACAAATGGCTACACTTGCCAGCACTCTCATATCCTTCCAGCTTTACTGGGCTGCCATTGTGAGTCTGGGCAGGCATGGCCCCATGTCATGGAGCCAATCTTCTCCAAGCTCTACACAGGCACAGTTGCTGTAACTCAGGGGACCTGTCCCCCAGTTTCATCTTGGTGGAGAAGTTACTTCCATTTCCCTGGCTCAGAGCATGACCACAGCTATTTAACATATCTATGTAACCAGTTAAAGGTTATAGATATGTTAAATGACCACACCAGAGGTTAGCTGCAAAGTTGTTGCTATGCAAAACAGCTCTCAATGGCCCTGCTCCATTTGTCCCTTCCCCCAGCTCACACCTTGGGGGAAGGGGTGAAAACATCTTATATGTCTTTCTAATATTTCCTGGACACCCTGAGTTCTGGGCCCCATTCCAAATCCCTATTTGGGGCCCCCCTCTTGGCTGCACCCTGTAACAGTAAGAGTAGATATCTTTATCTTGTTCATCATTAAGTATGTTAGGTGTAGATTTTTCATAGATGCCCTTTATTAGGTTGAGGAAATCTCTTCCATTCCTAGTTTGTTGAGTATATTTACCATAAAAGGCTGTAGGATTTTGTAAAATGTTTTTTCTGCATTTATTGAGATAATAACATGATTTTTGTACTTCAGAGCTATACTAGCTTTATTCTACAGTATTGATGTATTACTGTGATATTGAGGCAGGAGGCAGTCAGGAAGGAAACTCCAGAGGCCCCTCAGGGCTGGGATGGAGAAAACATCCATACATGACAAAGCCCCCTAAGACTGGTTGTTCCTGTTTTCTGGGATAACGTTGAATCATGGAATGTGCCTGCGCACTACCCCTGATTCATTATAATAGCATTATAATGAATTAACATTGTGGGACTCCCTTCTCCAAGTAGCCAATCAAGAAAATCTTGGGAAACCACACATGCGCAGTAGCTTTGAAATGTAATTCTTTGTACCTGCGCAATAGAAGCCCACCAAAGATTAACCAGGAAGCTTCCGCCCTATAAGAAGAACATCCCCCCAGCCCACGTGGTCAATCTCTGCTCAGAGTTGGCCCGCTCCCATGTTCTGTGGAGTGTACTATCACTTAATAAATCTTCCCTCTTTCTTTATACTATAAACTCCATGTGTTCGGCTCAATGCTTTGTCCCGATCACTAAGAACCTGGTTACCTGTGCCACCTGTGACAATATCATATTTCTAATAATAAATATATATTTAGTCTTCATCCCCATCCCATGCTGAAAATTCTGAAAACCCTTAGAATTTCCTTAGTGCAGAAAGCTGTAAAAAGTATCTTTTGTTATGTTAATGAAGTGGCTTTTGTAAAGTACCTAAAGGTATAGCTGGTTGCCAGGGAAACCAAACAAGCAATTAGAAGATTGGAACCTTTGGCCCACCCCCAGGTTGTGGGGAAGTGGGGCTGAGGTCAAATCAATTGCCAATGGCCAATAATGAGGCCCCTGAAACTGATGGTTCTTAGGACTCTGATTAAATTTAGTATTAAATCCTAGCTCTAGAATGATCTATCTATCTATCTCTACCCCTCAGAGACATAGTGTTTTCCCCCAGATAATCAGCAATCCCCCAGGCAGCAGAAGACAGTAGCCCAGATCTAATGGTCATGGGTTCTGACCTCTGGCAGGCTAAAGATAACATCTTGACCTAAGCTATGTTTCAGTTCCTGAGCCCTAAGGTAGAACAACCTTCTGGCTACTATCCCATGAGGCGGGACAGAGGAATGAAGGAAAAGACCTCAGAGCTATCCTCAAGACCTAAAGATATGATAACCCTTAACTCACCTCCAACCAATCAGCTCCCAGCACAACCCCAAACCTCTAACCCATGTAGTCTTGTGATTTTGTTTAGAACCCAAGCTTCTCATCTCCAAATTGGCCAATTCAACATTAAACTATTTTGTTGTTGTTGTTGTTTCTGTACAGCAAACTCCTGCTTGTGCATTTCTTGGGGCCAGTGCATGCAGGCAGATGGACCCAAGGAAAGGTACTGAGGCTCTAGTAACACCTTCATGTCTAAAAATGCCTGGGTTCTGAGAGGCTCTGCCCTGGTAAACACCTGGAGATTTAGGGATAGTAGCATGCCCAAAGAGAGCGTGAAAGCTCCATGCCCCTTCCCACATACCATCTGTCTTGTGGCCTGTCAAGGCCTGGCAGATCCATTCTAGATTTGGGCAGACAGAAGGAAATGTGCAGAGACGTGGGGATGCTTGACATGCCTTTATCACTTTATCACATGCCGTGCACACTGCAAGCTGTGTGGCCCCCAATGGGGAGCCCCTGCCTCCTTATGTACTGAATACAAACAAAACCAGCAGGATGCCAGAATATATTGTAGAACACAGTGAGATTCTGCACATGCAAGCCTAATTAATGTTATGGGAACCATTTATCAGACCCAGGCTCAAGGCTACGAGAACACTACTCATCAGGCCCATTATCCAGGGTATGGGAAACTGCCTCCCTTAGTTGCCCAGACATCTGGATGAAGAAGCTAGACTGCTTCCATTTACCCTGCATCTGTTTTATCTGACTGTTCCTGAATTATATCTTTTTAGAATAAAACAATAAGTAAAATGCTTCTCTGAGTTCTGTAAGCTACTCTAACAAATTAATTGAACCTGAGGAGGAGTTCACAGGAACATATACTTTATAGCTACTTGGCTAGAAGTATAGATGATAATCTAGACTTGTGATTTTTTGTCTAAAAGGTGGGCAGTCTTGTAGAACTGAGCCCTTACCCTATAGAAGCTGGTTCTATCTCAAGGTAGATAGTGTAAGAATTGAGCTAACTGCTTGGTGGTATGGAAAATATCACACATTGATATTAGATTCCATTCATGGATTTTTACGGTTTAAATCAACTTTGCATTCCTGGAATGAACTCCACTTGATTATGGTGCATAATTCTATTTATGTGTTGTTGGGTTTGGTTTGCTATTATTTTTTCAAAAATTATTGTATCCGTATTCATTAGAGACATTGGTCTGTAAGTTTTTTGTTTTTGTTTTCTGTTTCATTTTGGTGGGGGCAGGTTTTATTGGTTTGTTTGTTTTTTGGTATTGTTACTGAGTAAACTGAGGCTCGGCCACCTGGCACCTTTACATATGATCCAACAATTACTGTTAAAAAAAACAGGTTTTTCTTAACAGGGTTCCAACCTGGGATCAGCTGAGAGCCCTCCTCTCCCATGAGACCCACAATTTCCCTTGCTTCCCAAAAGGCTACACCAAAACCATGCCCAGATGTTCCCCATATCCTTATCTGTCCATCAGCTGGTCAAGCAAACAGATCTCCATTCTCTCTGGAAGGTGCACTTGTGGGTTTCAAAGTCGCCCTCCTCTTGCGGCAGCTCTCTTCTTCAGGATCCGGGATGCGCTCCATGTAGCGCTTCAGGAAAATATGTGCCATGTTACACTGGATCATGGTGGAGTCCAGAGAGGCACATGTCCCAAGAGAGTGACTTCTCTGTATGTCCTTCAGAGAAGCAGAAGGCTGCAACTCAGCACTCCTGGTCACTGTTTAGCTCCAAGTGTCTCACGAGTCTGGGTGGCTAGGCGAGTACACATACCTTCATCAGTTCTGCCTTAGTCTTCTTCAGGCAGACCTTCTCTCTCACTACAGAACTCGTGGCTCTCTCTTCCTAACCTTCAGCACATCTTAATTTAAATGATCAGCCAGGAACTTTCTATGTGATCTCATATCCAGCCCTTCCTATGGTGCATTAGTGTCCACTATTTTTGTTAGTTCCCCAGTGTCCTTTACCCTCTTTTGGCTACCATCTTGTCAGGGCAAGAATTCCCAGTGACACAGGAGCATCCTGGATGGGTGCCTGCCCCCTGCCTCTCATGCAGGTGATGTATGAACTCCCTCCCTGCAACCACTATGTCACAAGTCCCTGACGTACTCACAGCCATGTTCACAATTTGCCCTGGGCAGCAGCCCTCTTTCCTTCAGGAAGGCATAGCTTTTAATTTACCTTTTGTTACATAATGTATCTTAAACACTGTATCATCCACTCTCCCTGCCTCCAATCCTGCCTTACATCCTGCCTGAAGGCAGAATTGTGGGGGTTGTTCCCCTACTTTCAGGGGACCCATGGTCTGTACCCCATTACAGTATCTGGGTAATACTGATCTCATAAGATTAGCTGAGAAGTGTTCTTTCCTATTCTATATTTTTGAGTTTGTGAAGTAAGTTGATAGAATTCAGCAGTGAAGCTATCTGAACCTGAGATTTTCTTTGTGGTTAGTTAGTTTGTTTTCTTTGAAGATTACTTATTTAATCTCTTCACTTGATATAGATCTATTCAGAGTTGGGGTTTTTTGGGGGGGGGTGTCAATTTTGGTAATTTGTGTCTTTCTAGGAATTTTTCCATTTCATCTATGTTATCTAATGTACTGATATACAAATATCTATACTATTATTTATAATCTTCCTTATTACTGTGAAGTCAGTAGTAGTAACTCTCATTTCTAATCTTAGTAACTTGTCTTCTCCATTTTTTTCTTTGCTCAAACTAGTTAACAGTTGTCAATTCTGTTAATCTTTTCAAAGAACAAGCTTTTGGTTTTATTGATGTTTTTATTAAAGATTTTATTTATTTATTTTTAGAGAGGGGTAGGGAAAGAGATAGAGAGGGAGAGACATATCAATGTGTGGTTGCCTCTTGAGCACCCTCTACTGGGGACTTGGCCTACAATCCAGGCATGTTCCCTGACTGGGAATTGAACTGGCAACCCTTTGGTTCACAGGCTGGCACTCAATCCACTGAGCCACACTAGGAAGAACCTGGTTTTATTGATTTTATCTCATGTTTTATTCTCTATAACTTTAATTCTAATATTTAGTATTCTTTCTTCTGCTTATTTTAGTTTTAGTTTGTTTTTCTTTGTCCAGGGTCTTTGATGAAAAGGTAAGTTATAGGACTTCCGGCCCAGATGGAGACGTAGGTAGACACATTGTGCCTGCTCGTGCAACCAAAAGAAGGACAACAACAAATTAAAAACAAAAACATAAAACAAAATGACTACTGACAGAAAATCGAACTGTATGGAAGTTTGACAACCAAGGAGTTAAAAAAGAAACATCATCCAGACCAGCAGGAGGGGTAAAGACAGGCAGCCATGGGGAGAGGACTTGCAGCAAGGCAGCAGCTGACAGACCTGGCAGGACAGCAGCTTGTGGACTGGGCAGTCCCACACTCACGTGCAGATAAACCAGGAGGAACAACTGAGGAGTGACATAGACCATACAACCCAAGGTTCCAGTGTGGGGAAATAAAGCCTCCAAGCTTCTGACTGAAAACACCTGTTGGGGTTGAGGCAGCAGTGGGAGAAACTTCCAGCCTCACAGGAGAGTTTGTTGGAGAGACCTACAGGGTCCTAAAATGCACACAACTCCCCCACCACTGGGAATAAGCACCAGAAGGGCCCACTTGTGGGTAGCGGGGGAAGTGACTGAAAACTGGCAGAGAGCAGAGCAAGCAGCACTGTTTCTTCTTGGATGCCTCCCCCACATACAGTGCCACAATGCAGCTATGTGGGTTGCCCCTGCCTGGCAAATACCTAAGGCTCTGTCCCTTACTACATAAAAGGCAAGCTAAGACCAAAAAAAAAAGAAGAAAAAAAAAGGCCTAAATGAAAGAACAGGTCAAAGCTCCAGAAAAAATACAACTAAGCAACGAAGAGATAGCCAACCTATCAGATGCACAGTTCAAAGCACTGGTAACCAGGATGCTCACAGAAATGATTGAGCTTGGTCACAAAATGAAGGAACAAATGAAGGCTACCCAAAGTGAAATAAAGCAATATATATGGGGAACCAACAGTGAAGGGAAGGAAACCAGAACTCAAATAAATGGTTTGGAGCAAAAGGAAGAAAGAAACATTCAACCAAAAGAGAATGAAGAAACAAGAATTCAGAAAAATGAGAAGAGGCTTAGGAACCTCCAGGACATCTTTAAACATTCCAACATCTGAATCATAGGTGTGCCAGAAGAAGAAGAAAAGCAAGAAACAGAAAACTTATTTGAACAAATGATGAAGGAGAAATTCCCCAATCTGACAAAGGAATTAGACTTTCAGGAAGTCCAGGAAGCCCAGAGAGTCCAAAGAAGTTGGACCCAAGGAGGAACACACCAAGGCACATCATAGTTAAGTTACCCAAGATTAAAAATAAAAAGAGAATCTTAGAAGCAGCAAGAGAAAAGGAGACAGTTACCTACAAAGAGTTCCCATGAGACTGTCAGTTGATTTCTCAAAAGAAACCTTGCAGGAAAGAAGGGGCTGGAAAGAAGCATTCAAAGTCATGAAAGGACCCTACATCCTAGGACCTGGATATAGGCAAGGACCTACATCTAAGATTACTCTATCCAGCAAAGCTATCATTTAGAATGGAAGGACAGATAAAGGGCTTCTCAGATAAGGTCAAGTTAAAGGGGTTCATCATCACCCAGTCCTTATTGTATGAAATGTTAAAGGGACTTATCTAAGAAAAATAAGATAAAAATTTTGAATGGTAAAATGACAACAAACTCACAGTTGTTAATAAGCAAATCCAAAAAACAAAAACAAACTAAACAAACAACTAGAAGAGGAACAGGATCACAGAAAACGAGATCACATGGAGGGTTATCAGCAAGGGGAGTGGGAGGGGGAGAGAGGAAGAAAACGTACAGAGAATAAGTAGCATAAATGGTAGGTAGAAAATAGACAGGGGGAGGTTAAGAATAGTATAGGAAATATAGAAGCCAAAGAACTTATATGTATGACCCATGGACATGAACTAACAGGGGGTAATGCTGGTAGAAGGGGTGTGCAGGGCAGAGGGGAATAAAGGGGGAGAAATGGGACAACTGTAATAGCATAATCAATAAAATATATTTTTTAAAAAAGAAAGGTAAGTTATAAATTTGAGATTTTTTTCTTTCTTAAAATAAGTATTTATAGGTAAAAAATTTCTTCTAAATACTTTGTTGGTTATGTCCCATAAGTTTTTATGTTTTATAGTCATTTCTAGCAACTCAAAGCATTTTCTGATTTACTTTTTTGATTTATTCTCTGACCCACTGGTTATTTCAGAGCATGTTGTTTAATTTCCACATGTTTGTAGGTTTCTAAAATTTTTCCATTATTGATTTTTAATTTTATTCCATTGTGGTTTTATAAGATACTGTCTATTATTTTTATACTTTTATATTTATTGAGGTTGATTCTATGGTCCAACATATGTCTTTCCTTGAAAATGTTCATGTGCAATTCAGAATAGTGTTTTGTTTTGTTTTGTTTGTAGTTTGGTAGGATGTTCTATAGACAGATGTCTATTAAGTTTAGTTGGTGTGTAGTATTAATTTTCTATTTTCTTATATTTTCTATTGAGTTCTATCCATTATTGAAAGTGGCATATGGAAGTTACCAACTATTATTTTTAAATTGCCCCTTGGTCTGCCAGTTTTTGCCTCATGTATTTTAGTAGATTTTTTAGTGGTGTTCTGTAATTAAATGCATATATACTTACTAATACTATATTTGCATGCTATATTATAATATTTATATAATTTTTAAGCTTTTATTTTCAATCTATTTTTGTCTTTTGATCTAAAGTGTATCTCCAATAGACAACATGTAGTTGGATCCTGTTTTTTCAATTCAGTCTGACAATTTCTGCCTTTTGCTTGTTTAGGCAATTTACATTTAACATTATTGATATAATTTAATTTATGTCTGCCATTTTACTTTTGTTTTTCATATGCCTCATCTATTTTGTTTCTCTTGTTCTTCCCCCTTTACTGCTTTCTTTTACATGGTGTGCATATTTTCTAGTGTAGCAGTTTAATTTCATTAATAATATTTTAACTATATTTTTTAGTTTTTCTTTTTTCTTTTTATTCTTTATTGGTTGCTCCATGGTTTCCCATACACATCTTAACTAACCAAAACCAGCTTCAGGTTTATACTTGCGTAATAGTAATATATAGAAATGTTCTCACATAGCTTTAGTTTATTTTCCTCGTGTTTATGGTATTATTTTTATACATATTACGTATATTAATGTTATAAACCTAGAAATACATTGTTAAAATTCTTAACTACCTGCAGTTATTTTCTTAGCTAATACAGCTTTTTCCAAGGCATGGCCTTGTTTTTATGAGTTGGGATTCAGCAGAAGTAACCAAAAATACCCACCTCTTTACTACATTTGCCTGAGACTTAACCTCAGCAACAGGCATGTGGAGGTAGTACAAGAAATGTTAGATTCTGCTCTAGTCTGTTAGGAAGATCTATGCTGTGAGCTACAGGTAAGGGTAGGTAAATGGAGAGCCATATATTCTTGGTTGCAGCAGTCTAAAGTAGAGTCTCTGCTTTGCCAAGCTGAGAGAGAGAAACAGTGAGCGGTTTGGTTCAAATACTATAAACTCTAATCTTTCTTATTGAGTTTTCATAGATTTTCTTGAATAGATGTTTCTTTGTTTGCTGTTTGTCTTTATAACCATTTCCAGAGGCTTTAGTTTATTTGTAATTTTGTTGTGGTTGTGTGAGGAGGCAAGCCATAAACACCAGGCCACCATCTTAGGTTTCTCTGCCAGAGACTTTAAATTTTTAAAAATATTGTAACTTTACCAGTTTCACTTGGACATGGGACAACTAGCTATTATGCCAAAAGTCAATAAATCCTTCTAATACAACCTTGCTTGGTTGTTGCTTTATCAACAGATCATTACTGTACCTTTTATGCTATAGCTATTCCAGCAATAAGCAAAAGACTTTCATTCTGTTTTCCTTGCCTAATAATCAACTTTTTCACATTTTGAAAGCCAGATGACATTTCTTTCAGTGGATTTTCTTTTAACTACTCTTACTTCTAAAGATGCTTGTGATCATTTTCTAAATTTTGAGGCCATTAAACTCTACTCATATCATGGACTTGGGTGGAATCTGTGTCTAGGGATTAAAAAATCCTATTCTCAATCTCTAATACTCAAAATATACTACGATCCCAAGTATTACCAAATAAAGCTAGTGTCCAGATATTAGATTCTGATGCTTGTGGGAACTAAAATATATTAGTACTTTTCTTTCCACTTTCTACATTCTTCTAGCTACACCAATAAAGTAAAAGACAGATTAATGGGAGAAAATCAAATTTTAATACATAAACATGGGGAATTCAACATAAGCATGAAGAATTCCAAACACAGTGAGGCAACTTGGGGTATATAAGACATTTTTGGACAGAAGAGAAAATGGGGGCAGGGTATTAGATTTCAGAAGTGAGACTGGGACACAGAAGCCAACTAAAGGAGCTCCCAATAGACAAAGTTGAACAATTTGGAAGGGGGAAGTAGTATAGTAGTATTAGACTATTTCCCAACACATAAAATAAATGTCAATAAGTTCATACTAGTATAAATGACTAAATAAATAAATGGAGAAGAAAAAACAAATTTCCCATGCAGAATAAGTTAAAATAATGTAGGTATATATTTCATTCTAAAGGATTTGGAGCACTACTCCTCATTTCTTTAGTGTGGGCTGCCCATAGAGACTTTCTTCCAAAGAGTACAGCATGAAAATGGAGGGAAAGGAATAATTTTACAGTGGAAAAACCTGATGAACACTACCTTAGTCAGGTGATCAAGACAGAGGTTATGGATTTTGGAGGAAAACCACAGAGGTAAAGTGCCATTTTTATTGCATCATATCAAGACTACATACTATGGACATGAGTTTTTGTTGTTGATGTTGACTTTGATAACTTGCCCAATGTGGCATCTTTCAGTAACTTTTTATTTCTACTTTAAGTTCTTCATCTCCATTTATGAGAACTTTTTCATTTTCAATTCTTTCTTTCTTGTAATCCTTTTGTAAGAAAGAGTCCTAAGCTTTCATCAGATATTCAAGGGTATGTGGCCCAAAAAAGAAGTGTCAAAAACCTAGTAAGTCCTGCTAGGATCCCCTTGAGGTCCTTTCCAGTTCAGTTAATACTCATGAACATGGACTAAGACCTCATAGGGGTGACAGGTAAGGGAGATAGGAGCTCTCCCCTCAGGGCTGTTATCTTCCAGCAGTAGAATACAGGGTACAGGACACACTTCAGGCAGACAGACTGACACCATTTACCATGGGAGCAGGGAGTGGTCAAGGGAATGGTCTGGAAAGTGAGAACTTGACCTTAAACCAGGGACAGGACTTCAACAAATCAACTTAGAAAGTTATAAAAGATGGTGGTAGAGTAGGTAGATCTTACCCTTACCTCCTCTCAGAACCAAATTAAAAATACAACAATCACCCTAAATTACCAGCTAAATTCTACCTAAAGAAGAGACTTATAACCAAAGAAAGGCAGAAGAAGACACCTCAAGACCAATAGGAAGGGTGGAGATGTGAAAGGGACTGGCCCAGCTTCCACAGGCAGCAGTTTATGTCGAAGAGGGATATCTCAGCTGCTGGAGGTTACCCATGAAAGACATGAAGCCTAAAACCCAAGATGGGCTCCCAGCCTGGAATGCTAGAGCCAGGAACAGGTGCCAACATAGAATATGGCTGTGAAAAGTGGCTGGATTTCTGTCCACTAAGAAGAGGTACAACCACTGTGAAAAACATTATGGAATTTCCTCAGAAAACTGAAAATGGAACTGCCTTTTGACCCAGCAATTCCACTACTGGACCTATATCCTAAGAGCCCTGAAACACCAATCCAAGAGAACCTATGCACCTCAATGTCCACAGAAGCACAATTTACAATAACCAAGTACTGGAAGCAACCTAAGTGCCCATCAGTAAATGGGGGGACAAAAAAAACTATGGTACATTTACACTGTGAAATACCATGCAGCAGAGAGAAAAAAGGAGCTCCTACCCTTTGCTACAGCATGGATGGAACTGGAGAGCATTATGCTAAGTGAAATAAGCCAGGCAGTGAGGGACAAATACCATATGATCTCACCTTTAACTGAAATCTAATCAACAAAAGAAAAAAGCAAGCAAAATATAACCAGAGACATTGAAATTAAGAACAATTGACAGTAACCAGTGAGGAGGTGAAAGGGGATAATGAGGGGAAGGGTTTTCAGGAACAACTATAAAGGACATATGGACAAAACCAAGGGGGACGGTGGAAGCAAGGGAGGGAGGTGGGTTTGGCTGGGGTGGGGGTCAGTGGTGGGGGGGAAATACAGACAACTGTAATTTGACAACAATAAAATAATTTAAACTTTAAAAAAAGACATGGGGTAGCTGAATGGATAAGAAAGGAAAACCCTTTTTGGCTGGTGTGGCTCAGTGGATTGAGTGCTGCCCAGCAAACCAAAGTTGACCATTCTGAGTGTCAGCCTGTGAACCAAAGGGTCCCAGGTTCGATTCCCAGTCAGAGCACATGCCTGGATTGTGGACCAGTTCCCCAGCAGGGGGCATCTGATAGGCAACCATACATTGATGTTTCTCACCCTCTCTTCCTCCTTCCTTTCCCTTCTCTTTAAAAATAAATAAATAAAATCTGAAAAAAAGAGAAATAAAGAAAGCAAAACCTATATATATGCTATCTACCAGAGACCCACCTCAGAATGGAGAATACATACAGACTAAAAGTAATAGGATGGAAAAAGATATTTCATGCAAATGGAAATTTTTTTTAAAGCTGAAATTGCTTTCTAAAATTGACCTAAAACAGTCTATAACAGTAAGAGACAAAAGACACCACATTATAATAAAAAGGAGCAATCCAACATAATGATAAAAAGATATAACTCTGGCAAAAGAGGCTACTTTTACTCCATTTTATGCTCTTGACCCCTTTGTCAGATACTAATGGACCATAGAGACATGGGTTTATTTCTGGGCTTTCTATTCTTTTTCATTGATCTATGTGCCTGTTCTTATGCTAGTACCAGATTCTTTAGATTACAGTGCTTGTAATATAGTTTGATATTAGGTATTGTGATCCCTCCTACTTTGTTACTCTTTCTCAAGATTGCTGAGGCCATACGGGGTTATTTATGGTTCCATATACATTTTTGAAAAATTTGTTCTAAATGTATGAAATATGTCATTGGTATTTTAATAGGGATTACATTGAATCTATAGATTACTTTGGGTACTATAGACAGTTTAATGATGTTAATTCTTCCAATCTGTGAACATGGTATATGCTTCCATTTATCTGTATCTTCCTTAATTTCTTTCTTCAGTGTTCTGTAAGTTTTCTTAGTCTTTCACTTCCTTGGTTAAGTTTGTTCCTGGGTACTTTATTTTTCATGTTGCTACAGTAAATGGGATTTTTTTCCCCTAGTTTCTCTTTCTCATATTTCATTGTTGGTGTACAAAATTGCCTTTAATTTCTGAATATTGACTTTGCATCTCACTGTTTTGCCAAATTCACTTATTAGGTCAAGTAGTTTTTTGGTGGAGTCTATGGGGTTTAACATCTATTCTTCTTAAACTATTCTGAAAAATTCAAGAGAAGGAAAAACTCCCAAGTTCATTTCATGAGACCAGCATTATCCTAATTCCAAAACCAGATAAAGAGAGCTCACAGAAAGAAAACTATAAGCCAATATCCCTGCTGAACATAGATGCTAAAATCACAAACAAAATATTAGCAAAACAGACTCCAGGTATATATTTAAAAGATCATACACCATGATTAAGTGGAACTTATTGTAGTGATGCAAGGTTGGTACAATATCCACAAATCAATAAATGTGATGCACTACATAAACAAAATGAAGGATAAAAACCACATGATCATTTCAATAGAGGTAGAAATAGCATTTAATAGACTCCAGCACCCATTTATGATTTAAAAAAAAAAACCTTCAGCAAAGTGGGAATAGAGGGAACATACCTCAACACAATTAAGGCCATATATGATAAACCCATAGCCAACATCATACTCAATTGGCAAAAACTAAAAGCGCTTCCCTTAAGATCAGGAAAAAGACAACTTTTCACCACTTTCACCACTCTTATTCAACACAATACTAGAAGTCCTGGCCACAGTAACCAGACAAGAAGAAATTGGGAAGGAAGAATTAAAACTGCCCTTCAGAGCAGACATCACTTTTAGAGACCAAACTATTCTCTCCAGAGATTGCTGTCCATAAGTGATCCTCCCCCTTCCCCACCTCCCAGGAAAACACCTATATCTCATCTCCCTCCTCCATGCAATCTGTTTCACTTCTCAGAGGCTTCCGTAGAGGTTGGAAGGAGGCAACCCACTCTCCTCTTTGAGGCTGTTTCCCCTCAGGAGTTTCTTGTCTGGATCAAGACTTCAGATCTGAGACACCGGATACTCATGGGTCCCCCATTTCCAATAATAATTCACCCCACTCCTAAATAATTGTCACCCAGCCCAATCTGAGACATGGACCTCGAGAATCCTGTCTTACACCAAGCCTAGACCCCTCCTATATCATGATCTCCTCCTTGATTTCTCAACTGAGTTTATATTGCCCGGAATTGGCTCCAAATCACTGAATCCCAGTTGCAGGCTTACATCTGTACCGCCTGCCCCAGCTATCGACCTGCCAAACACCTCTCTGGCTCTAACCACTCCCATCTGCCCCTGTGGTCAATCTGGGAGTTAAAGAAAAAGACTCCAGGAACCCTCAACATCATCACCAGAAGCCAGCGCCTCTCTCAAAGCATTCTTCCTCCAGCTACTGGCAGCGCCTGATCGCTAGTGCCACCTGGTGGCTAAAGATGAAACTGTCGCTAAGGATTTCCTGAAAGCCCTTCAAACAGGTAGCACAGCCAGAAAACAAAGGAAGAAAATCCGTAGTGTTGTAGGAGCCAACAGTCTAGAGGGAGGTAGAAGCAGAAATAACTTCAGTACAGAGGCTTTTAAGAAGCATTTTGTTTTATCAAGGAGACAAGAGCAGCACATGTGAAAACTGAACTACAGCAGGAAGGTGTCTTGGAGGAGGTGTGCAGGATGACCTGCAGAGAGTCAGGTGGAGCATACAGAGCCACCAGGAGAAGAAGGGGCTGTGGGAATGAAAAGAAATGTAGCTCAGTGCTTTGCAGCCTAGATCTCTGTTCCTGAGAGAGGTCAAGAGGGTTGTAGAGTGGAAAAGTGGTCCAAGTGCTGTGGGATGCACGCTCCCGAGCCCGTATGTAAGTGTTCTACAGGATGTTACAAATGCCCAATGCAGTGGCCTTAAAGTTGATTAAATAGAAAAAAAATGAGCTTCTCGTGCATAAACATTTATCAGTGGCAAGACAGTCTAAGGGGAAGGACAAGAGGGAGTAAATTAGCCTGTTGCCTGGCTAGCTAATTTCCAGATCCTTTTTCACATGTTTCTATGAGTTCCAGTAAGGTCGGAAGTCTCTGCATAGAGGTGGATGTAAACAGGACTGAGGAGGGAGAACTGACCCCTCCACGGCCTCCTTCTAGCCATATGACTCAGTGATGAGACGATTGGTGTGAGTTTAGGGGATGTTGCGTCCCATGACCAGACCCAGAGAGAATGAACTTTGACATCAGAAGCCTGAAGTCATGATCAGAAATCAGCATCAGTAAGTTCCTGATAAACCATTCACTCAGAGCAAGTCTCAGCCAGCCAAGAGGAGGGTATGGGGAAGAGAGAGGCAGCCACACGCTGCAGAGCCAGGCCAGCCAGGATCCAGGTAATAAGGACAGAGCCCAGTGTCACAGCCCATACAAGAAAAGTAGTAACACAAAAACTTCCTACCTCTCACATTTGGGGTCTCAGGTGGGCTCTGTGGCTTCCATAGGAAATGAGGGCCCCTAAAGCCAAGAACGGTCTCCTCCACTTTGTATCCCAGGCTTCCCTCAGGCCCTTCAGGTGGTGGCGGCCAAATGGATATTTGCTACATGTGAGGATAATTCAGCTTCCAAAGGCTTTTGGGGTGGAATTAAGACAACTCTCCTCTGAAGACTAACCTCACAAGTGAATAGCCCACAGCACCTAAAACAATCAGAGAATTCCATGACAGGAACCTGTAAAAACAAGGAGCCTTCAGCTTTGAGCTATCCTAGCTCCAGGAAGGTATTCTAGACTCCATTCAGTGCTCAGAAGTGCCTGCCTGCTTTGAACTATGCTCCTCAGCCTTCCATCTATCCATTTCCCAGAGGTCCTTACAGACAAGACTGCCTCCTCCCACTACCCCTGACCTCACCCAGACAGCACCTACTTAACCCCTGCCTCAGCTCAGCAGAGACCCAGGACCCAGTACAAGCTTAGGATTGGGGAGAGTAACTGCAGGCTACATACTTGGGATTTCTCTCAAACCTGGGCACGACTTTATCCACAGACTCTGTGAACATTGGTTGACCATCACACAGGTGTCATAGACAGTCATGGAGAACTGAAAAGCAAGAAAGTGGTTACCTGAGGGCAGGTGATTTGTAAGGGACACACAGAGACTCTGGGGTTCCTGGGGTGTTCCATCTCCAGTCCCAAGGTGCTTAGTTCGGGTGTTTCCTTATAATTCATTAAGCTATACATTTATTGTTATGTTATTCTATACATGTTTTTCACAATTAAAAAGATATTTAACAAAAAATATTGTGGATAACTATTGAGCATTAAATGTTTCTAATATTTTTGTTTTCTTCTTAGGATCTATTTGCAGATATGAGTAATGAGACACATAATATGAACATTTTACAATTCTTGATGCACATTACAGACTTTACTGGACCTGCAGTTTTATGACTAGTAAATTAGAAAATTTTCCAGGAGATCAAAGATGGTGGCAGAGTACATGGAAATTATGCTCACCTCCCCACGGGGCCAAGCTGAAATTACAACTGAAATATTAAACAATCAACCTAAATAACCACAAAAAAACTTGAAGAGAAGTCTTGTAGCCAAGGATTTACAGAAGAAGCCACATCGAGACAGGTAGAAAGAACAGAGATTTGAAAAGGCCTGGTTCCACACCCACATGAAGTAGCTAAAACTTGGGAGGGGTATCTCAGCTGCAAAAATTCTTCCTGAAGAGTGTGGGGTCTCAACTCCACAACAGGCTTCCCATCCCAGAGCACCAGAGCTGGGAAAAGAGCCGATATAATATCTGGCTGAAAATCATCGAGGATTATGGCCACCAGGAAAGACGGGAGTTTGAAAGAAGCCCAGGTGCCCTCTTAGCACACAAAATCTTGTCTGCAGCCACTCACCTTGGGTTCCAGCAGAAAAAGGGCAGCCTGAAGTGGAGCAGAGTCCTATGAGGAGACACTGGGTTGTATGGCTCTGGAGAAAGAGCTGAAGTGACAGTCCCCAGGGTTCCTGTGCCAAGTCCCTCTCCTATACCCCAGGCATATTTCTTGGGTTAAGCACTTTCCTTCATAGGGCATCAGCCTGGGGGACAGCACTAGCCCCACCCTTTTAACTTCCTGTCACCCCACATGCAGAGGAGTCAGCTACCTGGGCCAGAGGAATAGAGTTCTGGACAGATTCAGGGGTGTCAGAGACTGAGTTGTGTGGCTCCAGGACAGGAACCATTTTTCCCTTGCTCATTGGGCCAGCACAAGTGTAGAACCCTTCCTTCACATGGCCGTATCTTGGTCTGTCTGGGGCTAATAAATTCTTCTAGCTCTCCCTAATGACTTCCTGAGACCCAGCCCCTCCACAAATGTTTGTGAGCACCCAGAGGGTGGCAGCTGAGCTTGGGGTACCCTGGAACTTGTACTAATTGGCCTCAGATCCAGCACTGGCACCAAGTTTGAATCTGTATCAGTCTGGTGAACACCACTCACCCCTGCCTGAAAGCACACAGACAACTTACCTTAAGCAACTTGCATACTGCCAGAGACTCTTCCAGTGACTGAGCCTAACAAGCAGCTGGCAGGTGGAGGCAGGTGAAGGTGGATCTTGGGGTGCTTTGGGTCTTTTACTGACCTGTCCCCAGGCTTGGTGCTGGTGGAAGCTGGCCCTGGTGCACAGCTTGGCCCTTCCCATATACACCCAAGCCCAGCAGAGGCAGCCACAAACTGTGGATCACTTTGTAGCTCTAAACAGGTTGCCCAGGGCCAGTCACAGGCAGTGTCTGTTATTGACTGCACCGGAGTCCCTCCCAGTAGGCCCCTGAATCAATACACCAAGTGGTGAGCTTTAGACAACATAAGAGCAAGATCCAATAATCTCCACAACACACATTCCAAGTAAAATATCATCAGGCTCCAGACCCTGCTGAGGTAAATTCCACTTCATGTGGTCAGCACCTGCACAGCAGCTTGTACACTGTGGTTATAGGAGACAATTCTGCATGGCATGGGCCCAGCTCCCAGTGGAAAGCAAGATCCAATGCACAGGACTCACGCCCATGGATAGGTTCTCCCGGGGGAATCAGGCCTGCATTGTACCTAGACTGCTATGAGACTTACTTTTGCTAAAACTCCCTCACCCTGAATTGAGGCAGCAAACATTTACTGCAAAGTGGCTTCCTAAAATCCATGCTAAACCTTCCAAGGAAAAGTGTAACTGGTTCAACCACTTTTCCCTTTGCATTTGCAAATATCCTTCTTCTGTGATGTGATTAGCGGCATTGTCTCCTTTGTTTTCTGTAAAAGGTAACCACCTAAAGTGAACCTGTGCATAGTAAATGAGGACCATCATGTAATGTGCCAGAAAAGGGGAAAAAAGGCCAGTCACGGCAAGGGCCGTGGCTTTTTCTCCCCTTGAGAGAAAAGCCATGATGTCTCTTTTCCACCACAGGACTCAGTAGTCTGTGTGAATTTGCCTTGTATCTCATTCACAATGTGGCAGACCCACAAGCCAGGGTCCACATCAGTGGTCAGGGTCGATCCTCACAGTCAGCCATCCTGTGCATTGGCCCAGTGCATGGATGGGCCAACAGTGGACAAGACTCAATTACAACAGGAGAACTCACATCACACACATGAGGGGCATTCCCGAAGCACCCAGCACAGATGATCAAGGACACTTCACCATTGGGTTTCACAGAACACCTACAACATAAGGCCACCCTATCAAAACTAGGAGGGGACTTGTAGTCAAAACAGCAGTATAGGTGAACATGGCGCCCCACCTCACACAACCACATCAAAATTACAACTAAACTACAGAACAACCATTATTCAGAAACACCAGAAATTGAGCTGAATTGAAGTCCTACAACTACAAAATTAAAGAAGAAACGACATCAAGACAGGTAGGAGGAATGGGGACACAAAATGGGCTGGTCCCACACCCATGGGTGGTGGATAAAAGTCCAGAGGGCTATCTCAGGAGGGAGGGTTTCCAGCCCTATACCAGTCTCCCACACCAGTGTCCCAGTACTAAGAAGAAAATTCCCCACAACCACTGGCTGTAAAAACCAGTGGGAATTGAGGCTGTGGAAGACAGAAACTTCTAGAGTCCCAAGCAGTTACTCTTAAAAGACCCATGCACGGACTTACTTGGATTCACTCCCTCAGAGCTCCAGTGCCAGACCAGCAGCTTGAAAGGCACCAGAGCTATTTGGGGAGTAACTAAAGTGTCTGGCATGGTGGCAAGAGTTGGGAGGCAGCTTTCTCCCAGACAGAAGTGCTGTCAGGGGCCATTGTTCCATTTCTGAGCTCACGACCCTCCATAGCTAACAGCCATATCTGAGAATCCACCAACCTTGCTCACAATGTTTGCCCCACCCTCATAATTCTCCAAGGCTCTTCCACACCCAACTTTCAGGTCCACCCAAGCTGTTTCCAGTGGCTTTGCCTTATGAATGGCTTATCTTGGGTTATGCTTCAGATTTTCCTAAATTCATTCAAACAAGCAGCATCTGGCCTCAGCCCCTATACCTCTCACTAAGTGATCTCAGGCCCAACATTAGTAGCAGCTGGCCTTGGTTCATAGCTTAGCCTCTCCTGGGCACCTCCAAGCCCAGCACAAGTAACAGCCATCTGCATATTGCTTTGTAGCTTATGTCAGGTAACCTCAGACAGAACACAGGCAGTGGCAGAGACCTGCACCTCCTGGGAAGTTCTGGAGCCTGCACACCCAGTGACCAGCTACAAACCACGTGAAAGCAATAACATCTAACCTCTTCCATAAGCAACACACTCAAGGGGTAGACTCAGCAGGCGCCAGTGCCCTGCTGAAGTAGGTCCTGCTCTATGGAGTGGGACCCTGCCCAGCTGGTCCTCCGTGGTGGATGGAGGTTGGTTGTCAGTGGTCACAGTAAATCCTTGCAGCTTGATCAGCCTGGGTAAGTCCCTCCTATTGATCTGTCAACAGAAATCAAGGCTCAATTACAAGAGGAGGGCATACACAGTCTACACAGTGGGTGCACCTTGAGTACCCAGCTTGAGTGACAGAGGAGTCTGTGCCACTGGGCTCTACAGGACACTTTCTACATTAGGCCACTCTACAAAGTCAAGGAGATGTAGCAACTCTACCTAATACATAGAAAAAACACAGGAAGGCTGCCAAAATGAGGAGACAAAGAAACATGTTCCAAATAAAAGAACAGAACAAAACTCTAGAAAAAGAACCAAACAAAAGGGAGATAAGCAATCTACTAGATGCAGAGTTCAAAACACTGGTTATAAGGATGTGCAATGAACTTAGGAGAAGAGTAGATGAACTCAAAGAGAACTTAAACAGCATAGAAGAGAACATGGAAATCATAAAGAAAATAACCAGTCATAAATGAAGGATACACTAACTAAAATGAAGAACAATTTACAGGGAATCAACAGATCAAATCAGTGATTTGGAATATAAAGAAGCAAAAAAAAAAAAAACACCCAATAAGAACAGCAAGAAGGAAAAAGAATAAAAAAAAATGAGGATAGTATAAGGAGACAACTCTGAGACAACTCCAAGTATACAAACACTTGGTTAAGAAAATAAACATACAAATCCAGAAAATGCATAGAGTCCCAAACAAAATGAAACCAAAGAGGTTCACACCAAGATATTTCATAGTTAAAATGTCAGAGGTTAAAGACAAAGAAAATATCACAAAAGCAGTAAGAGAAAAGCAGTTAGTTGCCTACAAGGTAGCTTCCATAACACTGTCAGCTGATTTCTCAAAAGAAGCTTTCAGGCTAGAAGGGTTTGGCAAGAAATATTCAAAATTATGAAAAGCAAGGACCTACAACCAAGATTACTCTACCCAGCTAAGCTATCATGTAGCATCAGAGGACAGATAAAGAGCTTCTCAGACAAGAAAAAGCTAAAGGAGTTCATCAACACAGTACCATTATTATATAAAGGGAAAGAAGAAGAAAGAAGAAGGAAGAAAGAGGAGGAGGAGGAGGAAGAAGAAGAAGGAGGAGGAGGAGGAGAAGGAGGAGGAGGAGGAAACTATGAATAATGATATGGCAATATATACATATCTATCAACAATTAAATCTAAAATATAAAATAAACAAACAACCAGAACAGAAACAGAATCATAGAGAACATTCTGTTGGTTGTCAGATGGAAAGTGGGTAGAGGGAATGGGGGGGAAAGGTGAAGGGATTAAGAAGTATAAGTTGGTAGTTACAGAATAGTCATGGGGATGTAAAGCACAGCATAGGAAATAGAGTAGCTAAAGAATATATATGCAGGACCCATGGACATGGACAACAGTGTGGGGATGGCCTGAAGGAGTGGGGAGACTGGTTTGAGGGGGACAAAAGGGAAAACTTTGGAACTTTAATATCATAAACAATAAAATATAATTTAAAAAGAAGAACAAAAAAAGAGGAGAAGTAACAACTGATACCACAGAAATACAAAGATTTGGAAGAAAATACTATAAAAAACTATATGCCAACAAACTGGACAACCCAGGCAAAATGGATTATTTCCTAGAAACATACAATCTTCCAAAACTGAGACTTCTGGTCAAGATGACAGCATAAGTAAACACAGCTCACATCCTTGCACAATCACATCAAAATTACAACTAAAATATAGAACAACCATCATTTAGAACCATCAGAAATCAAGTTGAATAGAAGTCTGACAACTACAGAGTTGAAGAAACCACAGACATACAGAATGATAGGAGGGATATAGTCACAGAACAGGCTAGTCCCACATCCACATTTGCTGAATAAAAATTCAGGAGGGATATCTTAGGATTGAAGAGTCCCAGCCCCACACCAGAACCCCAGCCCAGGGTTCCAATGCCAGGAAGATAAGCCCCCATAACTTCTGGTTGCAATAACCCGTGGGGATTGAGTCAGTGGAAGAAACTTCTGGAGTCCCAAGATCTTCCCCTTAAAGAACCCACAAGCGATCTTTCTCAGACTCACTCCCTCTGACCTCCTGCACCAGGGTAGCAGCTTGAAACACACCAGTGGCATACAGGGAGCAACTGAAGTGTCTGGCATCAAAGCAAGAACTGGCTCACGCTTCACAACTTCCTAAATCCTATAAAACAAGTAACAGCCAGTCTCAGCAAGCTCCCAGACCAGTACCTCTTGCTAAGAGATTCAGGCCCAACACTAGCAGTAGCCAGCCTAGATTCACAGTTTTGCTTCACCTGGGAATCTCCAAGCCCAGCACAAGTAGCAGCCATCTCAGAATGCTTTATGACCTATGCAGAATGACCCCAGTTAGACACAGGTAGGGGCTGACCTTAGCCTGCACAACCAAGGAAACCCCAGAGCCTATGCACCCAGCTACAGACCACATCAGAGCACCATCCCCTGCCTCTGTACAGCTGATCCTCCACAGAGAGCAGATGTTGGTCGTCAGTGGTCACAGGCAGTCCTTGCAGTTGACTGGCCTGGGTAAATCCTTCCCATTGACCTGCCAATAGCAATCAAGACTCAACTACAAGAGGAGGGTATACACAGCCACACGAAGGATGCACCTAGAGTACCCAGCTTGGGTGATAGGAGAGGCTGTGCCACTGGACCCCAGAGGACACCTACTACATTAGTTCACACAACCAAGACATGGAGTCAAAGTAGCTCTACCTAATACATAGAAACAAACACAGGGACGATGCCAAAATGAGGAGATAAAGAAATATGGCCCAAGTGAAAGAACAGATCAAAACTAAAAAAAATAATAATAATAACTAAACAAAAGGGAAAAAAAACGATCTATCAGATGCAAAGTTTAAACCACTATTATAAGGATGCTCAAAGAATTTAGTGAGGATCTCAATGGCATAAAACAGATCCAGTAAGAAATGAAGGATACACCAATTGAAATAAAGAACAATTTACAGGAAAACAATGGTATAGTGGATGAAGCTGAGAGTCAAATCAATTATTTGGAACATAAGGAAGCAAAAATCAACTATGCATAACAATGAGAAGAAAAAAGAATCCAAAAAAAAAAAAAAAAAAAAAAAAAAAAAAAAAAAAAAAAAAAAAAAAAAAAAAAAAAAAAAAAAAAAAAAAAAAACAAAAAAAAAAAAAAAACAAAGACATGTAAGCAACCAATGAGACAACTTCAAGTATTCCAACATTCACATTATAGGGGTGCCAGAAGGAAAAGAGAAAGAACAAGAAATTGGAAATCCATTTGAAAAAATAATGAAAGAAAACTTCCCTAATTTGGTGAAGGAAATAGACATGCAAGTCCAGGAAGCACATAGTCCCAAACAAGATGAACCAAAACAGGACCACACCAAGACACATCGTAATTAAAATGCCAAAGGTTAAAGATAAAGAGAGAATCTTAAAAGCAGCGAGAGAAATAAAGTTAGTTACCTACAGAGGAGTTCCCATAAGACTGTCAGCTGATTGCTCAAAAGAAACTTTGCAGGCTAAAAGGGATTGGCAAGAAATATTCAAAGTCATAAAAAGTAGGGACGTATAGCCAAGATTGCTCTACCCAGCAAAGCTATCACTTAGAATTGAAGGGAAGATAAAGATCTTCCCAGACAAGCAAAAACTAAAGGAGTTCATCATCAACAAACCATTATTATATGAAGTATTAAGGGGACATAAGAAAAAGAAGCTCAAAACTATGAACAATAAAGTGGCAATAAATACATATCAATCAGCGATTCAATTTAAAAAAGAAACTAAGCAAACAAGAAGAACAGAGACAATCATGAATATGGAGAGTATTTTCATGGTTGCCATATAGGAGGGGTGTGTGAGGGAATGGGTGAGGCAGTGCAGGGATTAAGAACTACAAATAGGTAATTACAGAATAGCCATGGGGATGTAAAGTACAGCATAGGACTTGGAGTAGCCAAAGAACTTATATGCATGACCCATGGACATGAACAATGGTGTGGGGATTGCCTGAAGGAGTGGGGTGTGCTAGGTGGAGGGGGACAAAAAGGGAAAGAATTGAAACAACTGTAAATAGGATAATCAGTAAAATATTTTAAAAATAAATAGTTTAATATGCATGGGTTCTGAAGAAAAATTGAATTAAGAAGAATCAGAAAACCTCAAGAGACCTATTACAACTAATGAAATTGAAGCAGTTATAAAAAAAACTCACAGCTGACAAAAGTCCAGAACCAGATAGCTTCATAGGCAAATTTTACCAAACACTCAGAAAAGAACTCCTATCTTTCTCAAACCATTACAAAAAAAAAAAAAATTCAAGAGGAGGAAAGACTTCCAAGCTCTTTTTACAAAGCCAGCATTAACATAATTCCAAAACCAGATAAAGACATTACAAAGAAAGAAAATTATAGGCAATATCTCTGATGAACATAGATGCAAAAAATCCTCAATTCAGAGTTAAGCTTTTTCTTGTAAGTAGGCATTTTCCAAAGCATGTGATGATCAGAACACAATTGAGCAGAAATGTAGCAAGGCTTTTGCTTGAAAAAAGAAGGAATGAGAATCCCATGGTTATATATGTTGTGAAATACCAGATTAAAAAATTTAAACTGATGCCCACACTGGAGCAGAGACTATGAATATCTCAGAAAGGATCTGCTCTATAGCATTTTCCAAATTTATCTGCCCTACCTTTGTACCCCATCCCCTTGTATAAGGAGTATTTCTCAGAATTGATGTTCCATGGATCACAGGAAGAATTTCTACATGGGTAAAATTGGGTGCCAATTTGTGGATACGGTAAGAGGAGCCTTCACCTTCCTCTTGCTCTCCCCAAATACAATAGCTCATTGGCAATGCTGTCCTTTCAGTGAAACCCTATTTTGGTCACAGTAGCACAACCACATCTCTAAATATGAGCTATTTAGGATGGACCTGTCTGCCCCAACCAAGACCCTCTTCATTTGTCTACTCATTGCTTCCACAAGCAATTATTCAGCCCCTCTCATGTGCCAGCCACTGCTCCAAGTGTGTAGGGTTCATTCATAGATTAATCCAACAAACGCTCTGCCCTCTTCTTCCTATTAGAGGGTGAAAAGCACTACACAATAATCACAATAAATACAGAAATTATACTACATTAGGAGGTGACAGGGGTCTGGGGCAAAAAGCAGGAAGATGGATCAAGATCTGAGAGAATGGTTTCAGTTTTACATCAAGAGGTCAGAACAGGCTCCACTGGGGAGACTTTTAGAAAAGACTGGAAGGAGGTGAGGGAGTGACCAAGTGAATAATATCTGGGGGAATAGGTTTCCTGACGGAAGTGACAGCCTAGACTTCCAGCTAGATGGAGGCATAGATAGATACATTTTGCCTCCTTGCACAACTAAAAGGACAACCACAAATTTAAAAACAAAAATACAAGAACTGCCAGGAAATCAAACTGTACTGAAGTCCAACAACCAATGAGTTAAAGAAGAAACATTCATCCAGACCAGTAGGAGGGTCGGAGATGGGCAGCTGAGGCAGAGAAGATGTGCAGCAAGGTGATGGCTGGCAGTGAGGGTAGGTGAGGGAGCAGCTGGATGACCAGGTAGGCAAGGTGGTGGCTGACGGTCCAACATTTGCATGTAGATAAACTGGGAGGATAAACTGGGAGGAACAACTAGGGAGTGAGACAGACCACACAACCCAGGACCAATGTGGGAAACTAAAGCCTCAATCCCTCTGGCTGTAAAAACCTGTGGGCATTGTGGCATGGGGAGAAACTCCCAGTCTCATGAGAGAGTTCACTGGAGAGACCCATAGGGTCCTAGAATGTATTAAACCCACCCACCCAAGAATCAGCAACAGAAGGGCCCAATTTCATTGAGGATAGTAGGGGAAGTGACTGAAAGCTGGCTGACAGGCAAGCAAGTGGCATTGTTCCCTCTCTGACCCCTCCCCCACATATAGTGCCATGATGCAGCAAAGTGGGTTGACCACCTGGCAGGTACCTAAGGCTCCACCCCTTACAACATAATAGGTGCACAGAGACAAAGAAATGTGACCCAAGAGAAAGAACAGGTCAAAACTCCAGAAAAAGAACTAAGCAATGAGGTGGTAGCCAACCTCTCAGATGCACAGTTCAAAACACTAGTAATCAGGATGCTCACAGGAATGATGGAGTATGTATGCAAAATAGAGGAAGGAGGGAAAGCTATGCAAAGTGAAATAAAGAAAAATATACAGGGAACCAACAGTGAAAGGAAGGAAACTGGGACTCAAATAAATAATTTAGATGTTAAGGAAGAAATAAACATTCAACCAGAACAGAATGAAGAAACAAGAATTCAAAATATTGAGAGGCTTAAGAACCTCCAGGACAACTTTAAATGTTCCAACAGCTGAATCATAGGGGTGCTAAAGGAGAAGAAAAAGAGAAAGAATTTGAAAACTTATTTGAAAAAAATAATGAAGGAGAACTTCCCCAATCTGGCAAAGGAAATAGACTTCCAGGAAGTCCAGGAAGCTCAGAGAGTCCCAAAGAAGTTGGGCCCAAGGAAGAACACACCAAGGTACGTCATAATTACATTAGCCAAGATTAAAGATAAGGAGAGAATCCTAAAAACAGCAAGAGAAAAGGAGACAGTTGCCTACAAAGGAGTTCCCATAAGACAATCAGCTGATTTCTCAAAAGAAACCTTGCAGGCAAGAAGGGGCTGGAAAGAAATATTCGAAGTCTTTCTGAAAGGCAAGGACCTACATCCAAGATTACTCTATCCAGCAAAGCTATCATTTAGAATGGAAGAGCAGATAAAGTGCTTCCCAGATAAGGTCAAGTTAAAGGAGTTCATTATCACCAAGCTCTTATATGAAATGTTAAAAGGACTTATCTAAGAAAAAGAAGAAGATCACAACTATGAACAGTAAAATGACAACAAAATCACAACTATCAACAACTAAACCTAAAAAAAAAAAAAACAGAAACACACTAAGCAAAGAACTAGAACAGGAACAGAATCATAGAAATATAGATCACATGCAGGGTTATTGGTGGGGAGGGGGACAATAAGGGTAAAGGTACAGGGAATAAGAAGCATAAATAGTAGGTACAAAATAGACAGGAGGAGGTTAAGAATAGTATAGGAAATACAGAAGCCGAAGAACTTACATGTATGACCCATGGACATGAACTAAGGGGGAGAATGCTGGTGGGAGGAGGGGTGCAGGGCAGAGGGGAATAAAGGGGAGAGAAACAATGGGACAAGTCTAATAGCATAATCAATAAAATATACTTAAAATAATAATTAAAAAAGAAGTGACAGCCTATGTAACACTATGTGACACTGGTGAGTGTGGCTGGAGCAGATGTTAGCACAAGTGAGAAGGGAAGGAGATTCTGAGATCAAAGATGTAATGAGGAGCCAGATCAAGTTCATATTGACCTTGAATCATGTGATGCCAGAGCCAGAAGGGGCCTTGCATACTGCATGATAACTCAGTACTTACTGGTCAGATGAGAAAACAAGGTGGATAAGGTATGGGACACTTTCCCAAGGGACACTGGAATGAAACTTGGCTTCTGGACAGTACTTTTCAAATCCAACTCTTGCTAAAGCAGACCTTTTCTGGGCCCTATGCATGGCTGTCGTCTCCATTCTCACCGAATGTCCAGGAAAAAGTGCCTACCTAGGTGGCCACAGCAGCAGGGCTGGGAGGCCTGACTCTAGGTAGCTGCTGCAACACTTCCCACCAGGGGGCGCTGGCCCAATACTCAGCTTCTCCATACACCCCTGAAAATTCTGTTCTTGGCTCCACCGTGCTGCTCCCACCCCATCTGACCCTGACCTCAGCCCACCCAGTGATTCCTCCTCACCATACTTGCCCCTTTGTCTCAGTGTCTCTCTTTCATTGCCCCAGGGAAGCCCCAAGAAGAACTCCAGAAAAGGGACCTCAGCCTGGTTTTGAGAAGCAGAGTGGGAGATGAGAAGGAATGGCATGAGGGCCTGACGTGGGACAGTGTGGAATATGACAGTCACAAGTGTGGTCTACCCTGCTCACTACAGGCTGGCTGCTGCTCTTTTCCTAGTGTGTTTGCTGCTGAGGGGTCCCAAGAGGCTCATTTGGAACCAGGGAATGGGGCAAACGATGTAAGGGTCAAGGTGAGATTCAGAGAAGAGAGAGTGCTCTGCAGATCCTGGGAGGTCTTTTCTGGACCAGACTCACTGAAGAAGGAGGTCACTCCCCACAACCCCATTAACAGGGTTTATCCCCTTCTAACAGCAACAGCTCAAGAGCAGGGGAAACTGAGGCATCAGAGAAAAAGTCTGCTTCCAGGTACCCTGCCTTCATGCCCCTCATTCCTGGATGTCTCAGGATGAGACCTCTGTGTACTCTGCCCAGGGCTCTGCTCTAGGGCTACACTGAGACTCCCGTGCAGGCTGGGGAGGGTGATACTGCTGCAGGCCCCTTACAGCACCCACCTGGTGCATACACCCTGCTGGGATAGGGCAGACGGTCTACAGACACATTCCCTCCCAGCCCTCACCCCTGGACAAGCCAAGAGACAGGTAACCAGCAGGAAGAAAGTCAATATAAAGTCTCTGTCATCCCAGTGTTCTCTAGCCCTACTCTCCCTCTGCCTCTATCCTGACCTTGCTTTCTGGGGCTCTGAGGCCTTTTTGAGGCCTAAACCCCCAAACCTGAATAGTAGAGGTCAGTGGGAGTCCCCAGCTTAGTAGTTGGCCTGACACCAAGAATAAGGTTTCCCCTCTCCAAGGAAGACTTCCTGCTGGCTGTAAAGTGGGGAAATCCCAGAAGCTGAACTCACAGCCTGGCTAAGCTAGGACAGAGAACTCTGTGCCCTCCTGAAGGTAGAGGGGGTACCAGGAACAGAAGGTAGAGCTGAGAGCACTAGGAGAAAAGGCTGGGGTTGGGCTGGAGCATACCAAAGAGGAGGAACTGGGGGATGAGAGAGGGGACCAGGAAGACACTAGAGGATAAAGCCCAAGATGGAATGAGAGGTGACCTCATTCACCCATTCACATTTCTTGGGTATAGGGGTTTTAACACTATCTGCCTGTGCAGGGGAGGGGGTGAGGACTTCGGGGAAAGTGGAGGGAGGTGAGAGGCTGGGGGAGGGTGGGGAGGGTGAGGAGAGTGGAGAGGGCTGGAGGCTGAGAGATGAGGCAGGAGGCCAGATTTGTCTTTCAGGACCAGAGTGGGTGCTGCCAGCCCAGGAGAAAGGGACCTTGATGAACTGAGGTGAGGGTGGAGACAGCTGGCAAAACGCACTCACCCTAGCCTGCTGGGAGGTGATAGCCCCTCTTCCCCACAGTCTGCTAGGGTGGAAAGTTGGAGAATGGAGGGAAGAGGAAGTGGGAGGGAGAAATGTCGGAGAAGCAGAAAGCAAAGCCCCCACAAGGAGAGAAGGAAGCAAAGCATGGAATGATGCCGGGCACTACAAGGGTTATTCTTGTCCCATTTCCCTAGAGATCTCATTCTGGGCCCCCTCACAACAGCTGTGATGTGCTCTTCCTCCAGCACTCCCACTGATGGATTAGGGGACCATGCCCAGAATTCCAGCCAGGGGCAGGAAACCTCATCCTTCTTGTAGTGAGCACCTCCCTTGCTCCCAATTCTCTCTCTCCTTTGCAGCCTACTGCCCCATCTTGGCCAAAGCTGGGCTTTCTCCTCCTCCAAGAAGCACTCCTAGACTGATCCCTCCTCACCCCACTAACTTCAGGGCTCCTCACCCTCACCACAATAACCAAATACCCTTTCCATTTCTGAGTGTTGATAAGTAGCCAGGTAAGTGTTCTGAGCACTGTGGTTTCCTGGGTGTGTCTCAGGTATCTCCCATTAGCAGCAACTCCAGGGCTGGGACCTGGATATCAGGGTCACAAGCCAGTCCTCAGGGAGGGAGTTGGGGAGCTCCCCGTGCATTTTCACAGTACAGAATCCTAATTAAGTGCCCCCATCTCTCCATACAACCTGTCTAAACCTGACCTTTGCATCTCCCCTTCCACCACTTTCTTCTTAAACCCAAGTCAACAGCTTTTCTCAACTTCCTGCTCTTTGCCAATAGTCCTGCCCTTCTTCCACTCACTCAGACTAGAAACCTGGAGTCTTCTACTTTTTTCTCTGACACCCCAGATACAGACTCAAATGATCCCTACCTTTTCCAGGGCTCTAATGCTAATCACCTTATTTCATTTCAAGTCAACAAACATTCTTGAAAACCTTCCAGAGAGAGATCAGCTAATATCATGGGCTGTTATACAAAAGGTGAGTAAGACACCAGCCTTAGAGGGAATCACAGTAGTTTAGATCAGACTACAATAAGTATTATACTAGAAACACAGATAGTTTTGGAATCAGAGATCAATTTCCTCCTGGGAGGCTGAGGAAGGCAGTCTGGACTGTTTCTATTTTCTCCTTTGTAGAAAGGATGAAATTCTGGCTCACTCGGGACGTGCCAGGTGGTCTTGGACAATTTTCTCAAGCTCTGAGTCTTTGTTTCCTTAACAACAATATGAGAATGATTAAAAAACCCTTGCAGGATTTGAGTAGAATCGGCTATAACAATAGCTAGCATTTGTTAGTTTTCCTTATGTACCAACCCCTGTCCCTAGTGTTTTATGTTTATATACTGTGTCACTGTATCCTGAACCCACCCCACCTCCCCAGCCCCCCACACCTGTGAGATAAGTGACATTATCATCCTTATTTTCAGATAAGCAAACTGAGGCTCAGGTTGGTTAGGTAAATTGTCCAGTTCAGCCCAACTAAAAAGGATTGGAGCCAGGATTTGATGCAAGACAGTGTTTCATTATCCGATCCTACTCACCCATGCAAATTTATCTTCAAAATAATTGTAATAATAGCTTTTTTTTTAGCTCTACTCTGTGCCAGGTTCTATGTCAATTAATTTACTTGCATTTAATCCTTAGACCAACCTTGAATGGCAGATATTATCATTTATGAGAAAATCGAGACTAAGCAATGTGTAAGATCACACAACTAGTTCTCCGAAGAGGCAGACTGAAATCCAAGTCTGCCAGTACCCACCTATGGCTCAGTCTGCCTTGTCACCTTCTAGACTCAGTCATTATGCTTGTTTTCCCTTTTCACCTCGTTAATGTTCCCACTCGTTCTCCACACCATCTGACTTGCCTCTTCCCCTCTCCAGATTCCTACCCACTGTTAAAGGCCCAACTCAAACACCACCCTCTTGGGAAGCTCTGCATGCTAATTCATTCAAGATACCCTGGCCTCTCCTCTTCCAGACAGCACATAGCACATTTGTGGAATATATTTTGGCACTTGATCATATTTAATTGGCAATGTATTATATATTATTTAGCATTGTCTTCTAATTATTTAATGTTTACAAATCTTATATCCCCAGGCAGAGTGCAAAAATTCCTTGAGGGCAACAATCCTGACTCTCCCTTCACTTATCCTGTCTTCTCTCCTCATCAGCTTTCTAGAGTGCTAGGCTCACAGAAAGAGCTCCTCCAATAAATAGGGACTTAAAGAGCACTGAAGAGGCAGAAATTCTCAGATCATTAAACACCTTCATATCCTATTGTATGGATGTATATCTACACAGTATGTTACGCTGGCTGGATGCAGCAAAAACCTCACCTAAAGGCAGCTTTCCTCAGGGCTTCTGGGAGTTAGGGTGTTCTTTGAAGACATATCCAGCAAATGACAGCTTTACCCTCCTCTCCCCATTGACAGCACCAATTTCTTGTGCTTCCCTTCTTCCTTGAGAGATTTACCCAAGGGGAGGAGAGGTTTAATGGCAGGGCAGGGAAGACATTTGGGGGCTGCTGACAGCATTCAAGCCCATTGTGAGTCTGACGCTCCTGAGTCTCTGCAGTAACCATATAATCAGGCCCAGTTTCATAGGCAGGCATTCCATGCAGAGGCATAGGGTCCTACACTCAGAGGGATCCCTGTGCTTGCTATTGTCATCTTGAAATTCTTCATCATATATGAACATTTTTCTTTTGTACTAGGCCCAGCAAATTGTGCAGCCAGGCCTACATGTGATTCCTTCCACAACCTGGAGCCCATGCAGATGAAGGCGAAAACACAGACAGGAGCTAACAGCCTAGGCTCCTTCCCAGCTCTGCTACTTACATGTGACTCATGAGGCAAGTTGCCAGACCTCTCTCAACCAGCGCCCAGCTCTGTGTCACAGCTCCACAATTTCCTATAAAATACAGATTCCCCATGGTGTTTCTAGGGAGCTCATGTAAAAACATGCATGTAAAAGGCTTCGTGCAGTGTCCAGCACATAGTAAGCACTCGACAAATGGCAGCTATTATGGGTGCTGTTGAGATTATTGTTGAGGCAGGAGACACAGATGGAGTTGGAACATAGATGATACTGAAAAAAGCTAGAGGTTTGGCCTTGAGACCAGATGCCTCATACTCCAGGTCCAGAGATCAGAGTCCTGAGTCCAGAGTTCCCTCCATTATTAATTCAACTCTCTCTTCCTCCACTTTTCTAATCACACCTGTCCTGCCTCCTCATCCAGGGCCATGTAAAGTATCTCTGGCCATTTTCTTATCATGTCTTAAACATAAATATGGAAATTTTGCACAGAACACATTCCTAAATCTTCTCTCTCACTCCTTTCCAACTTGGACCTATCACTTCCTCCAAGAGGCCTTCTTTGACTAGCACCTCTCTATTCCTTCACTCCTTGATTCCAGGACCAGTATTAAGTTGCAATTTCCCGTGACTTGCTTAGTCCTGGCTTCCCCACCCACTAGTGGAAGCAGATACCAATTCCCCTTAGAATGTAACTGCCTGGGAACAGAAACTGACCCTTTTGAAATGCTCCTCACCACACAAGAATGCATCTTTCTAACCTATAGGCTCTGTGCAATCCCAGTTCTGTGTGCTCAGTTTTCAGTTTTGTCAAAGACAGTAAAACATGCCTGCCCCTTTCTTACCATCTCAGCGTGATGGAAGGTAATGCAGAAAAACAAGCTGAACCTCCTGGAGTCAGGGTTCCAAAAAACTACAACATAAACATTATTTAAATGTGCTCTGTCCTCAGCAACAAGGACAAAGGAAACATCATGTGCAGTAGAAAAATCCCTCAGGAAAAGAGCTCAGGAGAACCAGGATCTGAATTCCAGCTCCACTACCGACACAGTGTGTGACCTGAGCAAGGAAGTTCTCCATGACTCAGTTCTTCCAATTTGGGGTTCTAAGTGTTGGGGATAATCTCAGCACATCCTAGGCTGTGTATATGGCTGGCTTCTCCACAATACCTGGGGCAGAGCTGTTGTTTGTGTACTTATACACAAGGAAAATAGAACTGTTTGTGTACTTATACACAAAGGAAAATAGAACTGACCTTAAACCAAACTCAAGTTCTAGAAACTGTTTTAATGTCCTCATCAGTCCTTTCAACCCAAATCCCTTCTCACTTCCAATATTCAGTGGGAGAAGCGGGTAGGGCCTCATTTCCCAAATCTTTCCCTAAATGTTTCCATCTAGACATGAAATAATTAGAATAGTAGAATCCATTCTTGTAGGAGTTAGATGAGTTTCAGTCAAGTGCCTTCCCAGGTCAATTGAACTTTAGGTCTTTAATCGGTAATAATGATTGACTGTATTCCTTATTCCAATAATTATCTCTATAAATATTTTGATGGAGAAATAATTGAGAGCCCTGAAATTCCTTGTACTCATTCAAAATATTGCAAATAAACCTTATTTTGTTCTTATTTGGTTCTGTTATCTATTGCTATATAATACACCACCCCAAAATTTGGCAGCCTAAAACTAGAGCCATTTTAATATATGTCAGAGTTTTGTGGGTCAGGAATTTGGACAAGGCTTAGCTGGGTGATTCTTTCGCTCCATGTGACATAGACTGGACTTGCCGAGTAGTATTCATCTGGTGGTTCAGCTGGATTAGACAGTCCAAGATGACTTTTCTCGTATGTGTGTTATCTTGCCTGAGGTGGTGGAAAGGCTGGACTGAGCTGGGTAACTTTCCTTTTCCTTGTAGTCCCAAGGTCTTTGCCTGTGCTTTCTCTAGTAGAGGACAGGACTTCTCTGATGGTGGTTCAAGGTTACAAGAGAAAAAGGTGGAAGCCGCAAATCCTCTTAAAGGTTAGGCCCAGAACTCTTAGTGTCATTTCTGTTGTATTCTGTTGGTCAAAGCAGTCAAAAGCCAGGCAAAATAAAGGAGAAGGAGCATTAGAAACTGCCTGTCTGGGGGTAGGGGGGCAGTATCAAAGAATTCGTGACCATGTTTAATTCATCACAAAGGGTAACCTGATAGGGACTCAAAAGGAAAGACCTGTGGGAAAGGATACCTGGGATGAAAAAGGTTAGGAGAATTGCTTTATATGAAAGTTAAAGTTTCAGGTTTGGCTGAGGTCTATAAAGAAGGTAGTAAATACCAGATATATGCCCTGTCTCCCACCCCTAACCCAGCCTATACTAATCAGATCCCAGGAGTTGCCCTCACTGGATAATTCAAAATCCAGCCTGTAGTCTAGAACCCAGCCTTCTTCTAGGATCCTCTACCCCCTCTTCTAACAACTCCTGTCTTCTCCTTTGTTATAATGAATTCAGATCCTGTGCCCCTTAGTCTTACTATTGTATATCCCAGGACTGATTTCTCTAACCAGCATCACTACCTCCCATTTCATGGGCACTTACTTTGTACCAGGGTCTGTGCTGAGTGCTTCATAAGCATTATTAGACTGACTCCTTGTATAAAGCTTTACTCTCATTTTACAGATGATGGAACTGAGGTTCAAAAAAAGTATGTGATACACTTAAGCTCAAGTGGTCCAGCTTAAAAGTACAGGCCTTAAGCACCATGCTAAACATCTCCTCATCTAATTATCTACTGTTTAAATAAATCATCTATATCCTTATGTCTGGATCTTATATTCTAGGCACCCACAGTCAGTGTTGTTCCTAAATCCTTAAAGGAGGAAATGCAAGGAATAGCTCTGTTAAAAAGTTATGGTCAACATTGTTTTGTCTTAATTTATGTCATGGTATATGGATCAGTGGTGAGAATCAATCGATATATAATATCAGACAAAACTGGTTACGGAGAGATGAAAGAGAACTAAGCAGGAAGGAGGGAAAACTGCATAGTTTATTTGGCAGTATAAAAGCACCATAGTTGCACCTCTCTTAACTGGAGGTCAGGCTCTGACTACCTCAGTTCTGTGGAATGCAGCACCAAATCCAGAAGTGAAAGAGGCCTTTAAACACACAAAATAACTGACACAAATCTCTGAACCAAAGCCAGATCCTTAGGCTTCTACACAAACTCTTACTAGTTACACTGAACAAAGTATTTAAGAAGTTGATCTGGCTTTCCAGCCCTTGGACCTTGCAGGAGAGGTGGGTGAGGGTGAAAAGCCTTCTAGGGAGGGCGAAGCATTTTGAGAGCAGAAACAGCAAACAACCTAACAGCAAAGGACAATAGAACTCAAAAGTAGACACAGCATTGTGTTGTATGTCACTTCATTCTAGAAAAAGGATTGTAATACCTCTTTGTATGGTGCCTGTTGGGTTTATCTTGCCCTTTCACACACATTATCTCACTTCTTGTCCACAGCAAGCCTAGGAAGTAGGAAGCCAAGGAGAAAACAAATATTCAGAGAAGATAGTGACGTTTCCATGATTACACAGATTACTGAGGAAGGTGGGAATAAACCCAGATCTTATGATGTCTAACACAGAGCCCTTTCCTCTGCGCCATGATGCCTCCTTTTTCATAGTGATGACCATGAGTCATCAAAAAAAGGTCAGTTTACATTAGTAAACTCTGTTGAATAAAACAGGGAAGTAGGCAATACACTTTTTTAATTTTTCAAAAAAAATACAAACAAAGTTTGGCATTTAGGATAAAGTTCAGCTTTCTGTTCTCAGCTACATTATAAATTATAGTCATTCCCTCTTTATGCCTAATTGCCAGGCAGCATGATAAATTGATGGACATTATCCAAGTGTGCCTCCCGCACTTTCTGGTACCAACCATGCCTCTCTATCCCTATTCTACTGCCTTAGTTCTATTCCCTCCTCTCCCTCCTAAATTCTCACAAATCTCCCAGTTGGGATCCCTGCCTTCACTTCTGACTGCTCAAATTTATCCTCCACTCACATCATTCTGATCTAGCCAATAGAAAAACATCACAGATCTTAGCAGCAATCAAAGCCTCACTCCACGATCCAACCCCTGCCAACCTCCACAGCCTCCCTCTTGCCCCTCCCAGCTCCACTTGGGCTCCCACGACACACCTTGCAGCTACAAAGTTTCTCCCACATATCTGGTGGCTTCTGCTCTTGTTATGATTCTTGCTTTCTGAAATGCCCTTTGTCCAGCCATCTACTTGATTAATTTCTTCACATATTTAAAGACTCAAGCTTCATTTTCACCTAGATACCTCTTCTTGATGTCCCTGTAATATCCCATCTCCATATCACAATGCACCTATCCTTGCATGCATCAATTAGGATGCTTCTGGTTTTAGGTAACAGAACTCCACTCCTAAAACAGCTTAATGAATAGGGCCTACAGTCTCTTTACCAGTGGTCTTGAAGTAGATGGTTTCAGAGTTGGCTCAGCGATGTCAGGGTTCTAAGTTAGCAGCTCTACAATTCTCTGGGCTCTTCCACAGTATGGCTGCAGCGTTTCCAAACTCATATGATGATACCCAAAATCAGGGAAGATACACAAGTTTTCTAAGGCTCCCACAATAAAGTACCACAGACTGGGTGTCTTAAACAATAGGACTTTATTGTCATAATTCTGAAGGTTAGAAGTTCAAGATTAAGCTGTTGGCCAGGTTGGTTTCTTCTGAGACCTTTCTTCATGGCTTAGATGACCATCTTCTTCCTGTGTCCTCACATGGTCTTTCCTCTGTGAGTGTCTGTGTCCAAATTTCTTTTTCTTTATAATAATAACACCAGTCATATTGAATTAGGATCCTCTCTAATGGCCTCATTTTAATTACCTCTTTAAACACCCTATCTCCAAATACAGTCACATTCTGAGTCACTGAAAGTTAGGGCTTCAACATGAATTTTAGGGATGACACAATTCAGTTCATAACATAAAAGATGCAGAGATAGAGTTCCCCTCTGGGACTCTCTCTTTTCAGGTGAAAAATCTTTCCCAGAATCCTCCCAAGCAGACTTACATAGCAGGGTTTGGTAACATGCCCTTTTGCTAGTTTACAAGGGAGTCTAGGAAAGCATGTTCACTTATATAATGGGAAAAGGGCTCTCCCAGCTGGAAAGAAAGTATCAGAAATGGTAATTAGGTGGGTCACCAAACTGCCTGTTGCAATACACTTCACATTGTGTCAAGCTTGTTTGCTTTTGCATTTACCTCTCCCTTTAGAGTCCCAGCTCTTTGAAGGAAGGACCAGCATTTCAATCATCTGTGTGCCCTTAGTGACTAGCACAGTTCCTAGCTCATAGAAGGTTCTCAGCCACCAATATCTATTAAAGAAATGAAGAAATAGAATTTAATGAACTAGATGAACCTGTTCATGTTATGTTTGATTACGACATTAAACTCTGTTCATACGTTTGGCTTGCATAGTCTGTGGTTCACACCTTTAAATAATTGTAGGGAATATTGTTAATGTAACTGTTGTTAAAATCAGAGGAGACCAAGCTACATGAGATTTGTCTCTGTAAATTCTGGCATAGTACATGGTATTTAGTAACTGCTGCATGAATTTTTATGAAATAAACAATGGGTGAATGAATAGCTAATAATTAAAATGATTTTTAAAATATTATACAAACTTAAGGAGTTATTATGTTTTCCAGAAAAATGTCTTTCAGAACTAGGCATCCACTCTCCTCTGTAGGTACTCACAAAGTTGGTATGTCACCAGGCATTTATATCACCTATTTCTAATGTATCTTATTTTATTCAAGAATGATCCTGATAAACTTGGTCAATGGGCCCATAATACTCAGAGAAATTTCATCTGAAAAGTAAAGATATATTCATAAGTATCAAACAGAGCTGTTTAGAAGGGTGTTTGATTTTGGATCTGTTGAGTTTCAAGACACCTGTCACAAAGCTACACAAAGGACTGCTGGATTCTGGCATGTCACTTTTGCTCCATATAACCCCATATATCTGACCTTTTATGTTCTACAGAATAGGGAAGAACAAAGCACCTAACTAATGAGTGGTATTATTTGTAAGGGTAAGTGATGACTTATTTGGTGGTGGTTCCCCAAATTCTGGTCACCCCTCACCATGCTAGAGAGACTCTCATAATTCTCATGTAATGCCTACTTCCCTCTCTGCATCAAGGTGAGAGGACTCAGGAAGGTATGGTGTGAATTATGCTAGTAAATGAGGAGCAGGGGAGGCAAACAAAAATCAAAGTTGCCACAAACAACTGGGTTCCAAGCGGCAGTGTACTTTGGCACCAGGAGACAAACAGTGTAACCAAGAACTGAGTGTCCATTTGCCCTCTTTCAGACCCAAAGGGCCCACATCTCCCTCACACAGTTCAAGTAATGAGGTTCAATTAAAACATTCAGGTTCAATAAAGGTTTCAGGGCTTCTGGGACAGTCTCAGGGCAGAATATTTTCCACAAGGAACTTGTGAGAAACTAGCACTGTTCTGGGCCAGGCTGACATGTAGGGACAGACAAGGACTTGGTCTGCACCCAGTATCTGCAAAATGTAGTAACTGGCCAAGGTGGCACGTGTGTGCGTGTGCTTCTGCAGCACACGTTCCCTGTCCCCAAGTGCTGCCCTGGTAGCCAAGAAGAGGTGCATGCTAGGATGTTTTCCTTTCAAGCTTTGACTTTTTCTCCTTTTCTTAAAGTATTAAAAGCCTAGATTTTTGTGGCAAAATCAAGACCTGTTATTATAATAACAGTGATTTTTAAAATTGTGCCAACGATCCTGGTCCTAACACATTACTGCAAACACATTAACCAAGCTCATTACAATAATTTATTGTTAAGAGAAAAGTATCCTGGCAGTACATGTAACTAGAAGTTCTACCTTCTGAATTAAAGCCAAAATATGATAGATTCCCACTTCCTGCTGATGTCCAACTACTGTATGTGAACTCCCACTCCCCTCTCCCTGCTGCCAAAATAATAACTAGCCTTACACTGATGTTTTCTGCTTTCAACAGTAGCTTTAACTCTCTCCCAGAGTCTCATGCACTAAAGCACACTGCTATTTGGAATCCCACTTACTTGCAACTCCACTAACTGGCATGCCACAGATTAAAGGTACAAAATTGAAGAGACACGGCAAGATCCTGCAGTGACTTTTGAGCCATTTAGAAAATATTTCATTATGTTCAGAATAGTTTAACATTGGCATATTAATATATTCTGCAGAGGCGTTTTTCATGCTTGGTCCAAGGAGAGTCTCTATGTCAATAAACTATACAATAATACAGTCTAATAAATTAAGACAATATAAAGAGTCTGGAATGAATAACAGACCAAAACCAAACCAAATGAAAGTGATGAGAATTAACATAACTAATGTAAAGTCTGGCATTTAGGTTTAAAACTACTTAACAGAAGAGACCTGGGTTAATAGTTCTTGTAAGAAAAACATGGGGATTTTGACTATGTACTCAGCAATGTAAAATGGCCTCCAAAACAGTCAATCCTATCCAAGGCCATCTTTGAGAAAGAGAGAGAGTCCAAATCAAGGAGACAATGTTTCACTCTCTATATTGGTAGTCAGACCAGGTCTGCGGAGGACCATGTCTAGTTATTGAAGCCATATATGAAAAGAAGCAGCACTAAGGATGTTTCTTCCAGTAACGCCTTACATAAGGTATAATAATAAAACAAAGTACTTAAGTACCTACCACCCAGGCAAAGATGAGAAATTAACATATTTTAGAAGTCTTTTTTGCCCCTCCTGATTTCATACAAGGTCAATGTTTAAATCACCCTAATTGTAGAAAGTTCCTCCTCATATGGAGCTAAAATGTGTTCTATTGACACACCTACCCATAACTCCTAGTTCTGGGTACTGGGGCAATGAAGATTCAATGTAATGTTTTTTTCCATGTGACTTTCCAGTTTATGGGACAATGCTCCAACCACTGAGCCACACAGGCCAGGACAAGGTGGCCATCTTTTAATTAATTTGATTCAAGACCTCACTACATTGTTTACTACAACCATTACTAGTGCTTATTAGACTATGGTCATCAAATCTCCATTACAGTGATTATCATTTTTATTGGCTATTATATAATGAGAATTAGATAAGACAGCCTCTGTCCTTTTGGGATTACAAATGATGTAGACAGTCACAATGAAAACACAGTGAAAGCCAGATATGAACAGTGTATAAATACGAAAGACAGAAAAAAGTTTATGTGGCAAACAGGTCAAGGTTTCAGGTCTTATAAGAGTAGGGAACAGTCTTGGCTGGTGTAGCTCAGTGGATTGAGCGTGGGCTGTGAACCCAAGGGTTGCCAGTTGGATTCCCAGTCAGGGCGCATGCCTGGGTTGTGGGTCAGGTCCCCAGGAAGGGGCACATGAGAGGCAACCACACATTGATGTTTCTCTCCCTCTCTTCTTCCCTTTTCCTCTCTCTAAAAATAAATAAATAAAATCTTTTTCTTAAAAGAGTAGGAAACAAATAAAGAGTCTTGAAAAACACAACCTCGATAGACTAAGAGAAGCTAGCCCTCTTCTCCAGTGAGCTTCAGCAAGCTTCCTGGAAAAAGTGAGTCTTCAGAAATATGTAGATTCTGTCAATCAAACATTTGGTTAGGGGAACCTGGCTCTTAGGCTGCCAGGAAAAAAGAGAGGGGGGCACAAATAGTTTAAGTGGCCATTTCCTCATGTAAATAAATACTGTCCCACGCTGTTCCTTCATGATCTCTAACTACCCTCTCCACTGTGCCGATTTGAGATGGAGGAACCAAGACCTAAAAAAGGGAAATGAGAGGAAGGGGTATTTGTGGACTGTGATGGATGTGGAATCAGGGAGAGTCCTAGAATCCCCAAGTCACTGCTGAGTAAACAGCCAGGCTCTGGGCTCCGTCTGGTTGAGTTGTGACTTTGGACAAAGTTACTTCTGCTTTGGATTCAGTTAACCTTTAATCTGGGGATCCCCACTCATGTTACTGACATTAACTCCTTTACCCTCACGAGAACGTTGAGTTGATGGGAAAAATAAACCAAAACACAAAATCTTATGAGCTACTTGAGTTCAGTATGGTAAAATGCAATTAACATTTTGTAAAAGTTTATTCTCTTAAAATAATTTACCTTCACTTTAGGGAAAACTGAGTCACAAAGTGTAGAAATAAGTCAATTATGAATACACCCTTCAGTCTTTGACCTTATCAATATAAATAATGTTTTAATGTTACAGTATTTTTCTTTCTGGAATAGTCAATTTATTCCAGGGAAACTGAGACACAGAGTAATTGAAATGTATTTCCTCTTGGTAGGTTGTATGAAATAGTGTCTAGATGAAAAACTCAAGAACCCTAATTCTCAAGGCAAAAATTTTTTTCTATTAGATTCATACCCAACTTTGAAACATTAAATTCACTCAAAGTTTGTGAAAGTAGGTGATAACTGCTATAAAGTCTGAGTTCTTGATACCAAATACAGTGGGGGGTATAGGGTGGTAGCCAGATTAATCATGATCCTTGACCTTTGTAAAGGGTTTCATACTTTACAAGCACCCCTTAGCCCTTATTACACTGTATCCTCATCGAGGACATCAATAATGTCCCCTTTTTAAAGATAAAGATAAGGAGGCAAGAATTCAGAGACATGTAGCAGCTTGTCAGAGAACATGTAGCAGTTAGCAAAGGGCAGAAGTAGGACTGAAACTCAGATCTTCTGAATCCACATGCAATGAGACATAGTTTGGGGAAAACAGTCTACCTATTTTTTATTCGGAGACTTAGAGGAGACTGAGAGAGGTGGGAAGAAGCCAGCGTCAGTAACAATCACCTCAGGAGCCACAGAAAAGGAAATTATCATCATTAGGCATTTCAAATGATGACATAGACACTGCAGGGATCTACAGACTGCAACTTTAAGCTCTGAGGGCCTGCGATCTAAGACAAACACACTAGGAAGAACAAACATGTACATGATACACACATAGTATGTGCTACAGCAAATCTACCATAGTAATATACTACAATAGTAGAGAGGAAGGCATTTATATCATATACATGGGTGGGCAAAAGTAGGTTTACAGTTGTTCATATGGAAAATTACACATTAATAAATAATAATACAAGAATAACTCCATGTTTCATGTACTCACAACTGTAAACCTACTTTTGCCACTATTGTATATGGCCAGGTAAGTTTGGAATATGAAGAATATAAGTGTATAAATGAAAAGAGGAGCAATAAAGATTGAGCCAGGGAAGAAACACACACACACACACACACACACACACACACACACCAATCCAGGAAGAGCTTTTGAAGAAAAATTAATTTTAGATGTTCTTTCTTTTCTCTTTTTCTAATTTCAGAAGCAATGGAGTACCATGTTGCATAAGAGCCAAGTTGGGAGCATGAAATTTAGAAGAAAAACTTATCCTAGGTATATGAAACAACTATAAAGATGGGTGGGAAGTGGGGCAGAGGGCGGTGTCGGTGGACAAAGAGGTCTTTGAGCAAGTGGAAATTCAAGAGAGATTACAACCTGTCTTGACTCCTAGACCATGCCTAAGTGTGTTCCACCCCCACACCTTCAGAGAGCTCATGCTTTCCATATTTCAGGAACAAGAAGAATCCCCACATTGTGGAAGCCAGTCTGCAGGAGATGAAGTAGGCAGCAGCACTATAGTAAAGAAGAGAGTGGAGAGGGACCTTGCCAGTGTGGCAAGAAGTCCCTAGACATCCAAATCTCCCAGATTCTACCATCACAGAAGTTGCTAGTGCAAAACACATTTATCTGGACTCACTAATTGCGAGGGAATTTCCAGTTTGCTTTATCAAACCCAAATTCACCTGTCAATTAGATTCTTAATGTAAAAACTATGTTGAGTTCTTCTGGCATGTAAACATTCCTCAGTATATCAATTCGGACTGCAGCCAGGTAGAGAGACCTATTTATCTCTGTTGTGTTTACACAAGTCACCTTTTGTGTCCCCCAGAGAACCACTGGGGGACTGGGGTGAATAAGAACATTCAGAAAGAGTCCCTATATGCTGGTTTCTAGCCCTTTGTAAAACAAAGGGTCCTTGGAGGTTAAGTGCTGGCTCTACCCATGACAGTTTGAGCAATAAGCCAAAAGCTAGTAATTTCAGACTTTCAAAGAAGCTGCTCATTACTGATTGCCCTGGTTTTTGAGTTGACACATTTACTAAAATTTGTATGGGTGGTATGAGAATTTGAGGATTTTTAATGTAATGATTTTTATGATTATTTTTGCCAACACTTGTTCATTTGCCATATTCACTTGTCATTCTCTGTTCTAATCTCTCTATGTGTTTAACACATTTCATACAACCACATGAGTCAATTCTATAGGTATTACGTTCATCCAGATGAACTGACACAGAGCTTAGGTAACTTAACCAAAGTCACACAGCTAGTAGATGAAAGCACTAGGACCTGACTACAGTTGACATCACTTAGCTAAATCCCAATATTTAAAAAAGACTGTTCAACCGAACATCTGATATTTACATATGACATTGTTCTAGGTGTGGAACATACAAAGGGTAGGCATTTCCTACAAAGAGCTCATGGTGTAGTTGCAGACATTGGTAGTCCTAAGGAGCTAAAATTTTGGTCATTTTATTCACCTACATAGTAGGATTTTTTAACTAGAAAAGACCTTACGTCACCAATGCTATTATCCTTTCTTTTTAAACAGGAATGGCAACGTTGGGCCCAAAATGCTAGTTAATTCATCACCAGCTAGGGAATGGCTACAAACAAATAAAAAACCGAAACTTTTCTAATACTTATGGTGATGTTTCCACGTTCTTGGTGGCGTTCAGGATATAAAAGTGTTATTAGAACAACGATACAGGACAGTTTATTGCTTTATTCAAAATTGTTGTTTTCCTCCAATTTCATCTTTTCTTCAATTCCACCACATTTTCATTCTTTATTCTAATTTATTTAATCTTTACTAATCCCCACTTCTCTCTTTTGCCCGCCTCTGGAGTGAAACCAGGCCTGGATACCACACAGCCATAGGAGGCTAGGGATGGAGATAAAGCTGAACAGCTTGGGAGCCTTTACCATTGAGCTCCACAGGAAGAACAAAAATGCTTTGGACAAATCTCTTGTAATTGCTTGAGCAGGAACAAAAGGTAGAGGGAAAAGAAATGGGAGATGTAGTTGAATGATTAATAAAAGATTCGCAAGTTGCTTGGATGTGGACAAATTAAAGCAACGCAGAGGGATGGGGATAAGCGGGGAACCAGTCACACTTCTATCAATGGGCAAATGCCTAAGTTTCTTTTCTCATATATGAAAGTGCCCTTTCTCGGGGGTAGAAAACGCCCTCTGAAGTCTGGAGCCCTTTGCCTATTGTGCAGACTCTCCTCTTTGTGAGGTGGCAGCGGTCTAGAGAAAGCTTTACCCGGCACCTCGGACCTTGAAAGGGGCTCTGCGACAGCCCCTACCGCAACCAGCGGGCCTCTAGCGGCCGCGCCTTTGCTGCCCCGGGCTAGCAAGGACGCGCGCTGCGGCCCAACACCGCGGGAACCGCCTCGCACTCCGGCCTCCGACCGTATGGACTGCGACCGGGTAGGGCCGTCCGCAGCGAGCAAGCGTAACGTGCCCCCCGCAGCGTGACGCACGCGCCGCTCCTAGGGAGCTGAGCGGGCTGAGCGGCGGGAGCAGCGTCGGGGCGGGCAGGGGTGGGCGGTGTGCGGGCGGAGTGCGAGCGGAAATAGGCGTCCGCGGGCAGCTAGAGGGAGTAGAGACGCGGCTGGGAGACCCGCGGGAGGGCGTCACCTCCTCCCCGCCCTTTCGGGTGAGGATGGAAGTGACGACAGCAACCGAGGAGGTCATTTCCTGCTGGGGTGGATGAGGAGGAGCCGGAGACGCAGCGGAGGAGACCGGACCGAAGACGGACCGTGCCGGGGAGAGGTGAGTGTGGCCTCGCCGTCCGGCCCCTCCGGACGGACCTCCTGAATCTCGACGGGGATGGTGTCCCTGGGGTCGGGGACGCCCATTGGGCCACCTCCTAACCTAGCTGCCCTCACCCAGCGCCGGGGAAGAGAGGGAGCCCTGGTGTCTGAGGGGCGACGGGAACCCAGGGCAGCAGTCGTGCCACGGGGCGAGGGATACCCGGCCTGAAAGCAAATGGAAAGGAGGCTCTGGGGGCCTTGAGCGGACCCCGGGAGCCGCAGCGAAGGAACCGCGGCGCCAGGCTCTGCGTGCTTCACTCTTCAGGGGATGGTCGGAATCTGAGGAAGGGCGAGGGGCCTTCGTGGGGATTGCAGAGTTGGGATGAGTGGCCCTATTTGGACAATGCCCTCGGAGTGAATTTGTGATACGCTTGCAGAGTCACCTCCGGGCTCCTGGCCGGTGGACCTTCATGAGGGTTAATTGGGAGCTGGGATGTCAGGATAGAGCTTCCTGGTCAAGTTATTGTTGCAGCGGGATTTGGACCCAAGTCTTAGTGATTGAAGGCTCCTGTGGCAGGATAAAGGCCCTGCGATCCGACAGAGCCCTCCAGGAGTCCAGGGCAGCTTCCTGGAGCTGTGGGGTTATTAGTGTTTTCCCCCCTCATTGTCGCGGAGATGGGAGCAGCTGGAAAGGAAGCTTCTACCTCGGCTCTGGGCCTTGTTATTGTGCGGCTTGTGTCTCTGTCTGTGTTTGTTTTCTTCTTCCTTTGGAGTATTTATCTCACCCTCATTCTCTTGTAGTCTTACAGACTAAAACTTGATGGCTTTCTTAATGTGGTTGATGAGAAAAAAAATTCAGAGGATCTGGAGGAATCCTAGGTTAGATGAAATTTCCAAGATAAGGAATTTGTCCCCACTCCACCCTACTGAGGCCACTGAGGCATCTACATTCTCCCACTAATGGGGATGCTGAGGGTCTGTCATCCACCCTGAGGAACGGTGAGGGTAGATCTGCCCTCTCCCGGCCACCTCTCTGCCAGTTTCACCCTTCCCTTCTTTTTGCTAAAGGATTGACTGATACAGAGTTGCTTGCTGCTAGGAACAGGGAATTTATTGAGGAACTATAAATCTAGATGGAATGAATTCAGATCACGCCAAGACTCCCTCCACTTACTGGGCAAAAGTTCTCAGAAATTGCTTGCTTTTTTTTTTTTTTCATTCTATTAAAAGGAGAAAATATAATTTTTTTCTCAAAAAGATTTTAGTAATGTGTGTTTTGTATAGAGCAACTGTACATGTGTGTTTACTCTCTCTATCTCAGGGTGTTTCTCAAAGAGGAGGGGGCAGCTCCTGACTGGGAGTTTTCCTTCTCCCATCTCACGTAATTCAGTAAAATAAATGAAAATCAGATGTTTCTTGAGTGGATGTTTCTTGAGCAGTCAGATGGATTTAGATTTTTTTTTTCACTCTTTTTTAAACTGGTACATCTGGGTGAACTTGAGTGGTTATGTCTTAGCTACTGGGTCCGTCTAGTAACAGAAGACAAACTGACTCATTTTGGCTGCCTCTTTGGACCCATTTAACAGTACCCGTACTTTCCAAACGGCTGATCAGGAGGAAGAAAGCAAATATTAAAGACATGTTTGTTTACCTTTTGTGGTTGAAAGTCAGGTGAAAGATAATTATGGCTTTTGAAGCTGATGACCTGAGGACCATCATTTGATGACTTGAGGATTAGCAGTTTGGAGGTGACATGTTTGAAAGAAAGAGCGTTACCTAAGGAGGAAAAGATAAGGAAAAGGAAGTTTGGGGGAAGGCTATGTCAGAAAACCTTGGGAAGATAATAAATAATGACACCTTAAAGTAATTGATGTGGCTTATATCTCTCAGCAGGAGGGTGAAAATGAAAGCAGGCTGTAGCATCGTGGAAAAGCCAGAAGGAGGTGGAGGTGAGCAGACATGAATCATCTGTGGTATACTTGGAATGTCCATCCATGGTTCTTTTTTCTCTCCACTTGGGCTCTGTTCACAAATGCCAGGCCATGACTGACAGCCTCTTGATTGGGTGGATTCTGCTAGGACAGTTGTAGGCTTGTTTCCTTTGTACATGTATCTAACATGTCTGGTCACCACACTTTTATCCCAAGCTTTAGAATCTCTTTCCTGTTAAAAACACAGTTCTAACCTTGGAGAGAAAGGGATTTTCAATTTTTATGCCCTCATAGAAAGTAAGTGTAAGGTTTAGTAATGTATGAAGGGGTAACAGATTAGGACACCTGGGAGCTTGCTACCCAACTCTTGTCAATTTGATAATTGCCGTAAAGGAAGGTAACATCTCTGTGCTTTTCTCTTCCCTGTTGTGGTTAGCCCCAGCTGACCAAAAGTGTGTTTATGGCATGTTTGCACAACACTCTAGAGATTCTGAGCATCGGAATGTGTAGTCAGGGATACTGGAAGGTATGTACCTGACTCCTGACAACTTTGATCTTGCCCTTTCCGTTTTAAAGGGTATCAGTTTCCTGAATGGGCCTATAAAACAGAATCATCCCCAGGCTCCCGGCAGATCCAGCTGTGGCACTTCATCCTGGAGCTGCTGCAGAAGGAAGAGTTCCGCCATGTCATTGCCTGGCAGCAGGGAGAGTACGGGGAGTTTGTCATCAAGGATCCAGATGAGGTGGCTCGCCTCTGGGGCCGCAGGAAGTGCAAACCACAGATGAATTATGACAAGCTGAGCCGGGCCCTTAGGTAACAGAAAGGATCCCCAAATCCACAATGTCAACAGATTGAAAGGAGACTAATCAGTTTGATATAAGAGACTGTACTATCTGACTGAATAATGTGTAGTGTTCAAGTGGGAGTAGAAGAGCTGTTGAATCTGGTAGCAGAGACACAGGAGGAGAAAAGGCATATCTTTGGGTATATGTAGGAGGGAATTCCAACGTGGTCAGCAGTGGCTTCTGACAGCACCAGTTATGCTCTGTTGTAGTGAGACTGTATAAAACATGGATTGTAGCTCTTTTATAATCCAAAAGAGTAGCTTAAATTTCCTTGTTAGAATCTGTCTTCTTTAGGTTCTCCTTGAAGAAACTAGAAAAAGAGTGCAGCAGACACATAGAAGGAGGACTTGCTGAATGGTTCTGACCTAGCTATTTAGCGGCCATATCTGTGAGCTCAGTTGTCAGTCCACAGGTTGCTCCAACATATCCAATATTGATACATTGATCTGTAAGTTTTTCTCAGGTTCTTTTTTCTACTTCTCAGTCTTTATATTTCCTAACCCTTAGCCCTCAGGGAACCAGAAGGCAGTTTATAACCTTTGCTAATGAATAGATGTGAGGCTAAAGGTTCCAGGTACGTTGAAACTCCCTGAATGAAGTTTTTTTGTTATCGGTGACTCTGTAAAATCTATGTGGCAGCTTTTCTATTAAAGGTGATGCAGGCCAAGCTGAGTGCAGTTTTCCAAATCAGAGTACACCATTGTTTGACCTGCCACCATAAAACAGTTCCACATTCCTCCTTCTATGGCCTCCAGACTAACCACATCAGGTGTCCCAAGAGACTTGTCTGCCCCAACCTGGATAAGGCAGAAAAGAGAAACTAGGTAGTGGCATATACTGAAAGAGGAAGGAAATGTACTGTAGGATTGAAACTAGAGAGGGCTGGAAAAGAAGGGTGGTTGGGACAAGGATGGGTGTTCAGGATCAGAATTTAGTTGAATTGAAAATCGAATGAGAAAAGTAACCTCTTAGGTCTCCCAGCCCTAACCTGAGCGTAAATCTTCAAAAGAACGATAGTGATGTTTGCAAAGAGTACTTAGAGCAAGAATTGTTACTATTAGTGGTTACCTAAGTGTATCACTCTCAGTAGGTAGAAGATAAATTGACATGCATTTCTGTTTTTTACAGATACTATTACAACAAGAGGATCCTTCATAAAACAAAAGGAAAAAGGTTTACTTACAAATTTAACTTCAACAAGTTAGTGACGCCCAACTACCCATTCATCAACATTCGGTCAAGTGGTAAGATGCAAAGTCTCTTGGTGGGGAACAAATTTTGAGTTGAAAAAGAATCCTGAAAACCCAAGCCCAAGACTGGCGTGTTTAAGAGGTTTTTGGAAGCACTAAAATGATATGACCTCTTGGATTGCCTCTGTTCTTGCTCAGGTGTTTCCATTCGTCTCATACCAAAACTGATAGGCTCTGCAGCATCAAGATAAATGTGTTTGGTTTGTTGTTTTGGTTTCCTTTTCTGCATATTATTTGTAATCTCCTAGATAATATTATACTGTCCTCTTTAGGAATGATGTTCTGTAGGTTTGTGTTGATCTTTAAGTTCAGGACTCAGTTTTAACACCCTACCCAGTAGCCCTTTCATAGACAAGAACCTGTTTCTACAAACACTTCCGATTTTCTATGAAACTACCAAACTCTTCCTTATCAAGTGAATATCATCAAAACCACAGCATCCTTGATCACAGAAGAGGAGGTTCTTGTGTTTGCAGTGAAAAGCAGCGTCTTTGATCTGTACCAACAGCTCCTCAGAACACGACTGTGGGGTTACTTGACCTTCCCTTAAGTGTAGCACGGTTTCCCCTCTAGGATCTCAGGTGATAGCCCTTCATCACAGCTCTTCATGGAGGTTTCAGGTCTGCCTCTCTCGAAACAGAAGGCGGTCTCTTACATGAGTGTGTTTGTTGATGCAAATCATACCCCTGCCCAAGAAAACATTGTGTTAACCAGTTTCTGACCAACCATCAATACTGTCTTTGGAGCATTGTACATTAAGGTAGAGAAATCTAATCATGATTCTGCAGTATTGCAACCTCTCATAGAAAAGTCAGAAACAACCTGAAATTTAGAACGGAGGTGGGGCTGAGAGAATATAATGCTGAGATCCACTGCAGATACCTAATTGCTACACACAACAAGTTAGGGCAGTTTTAGCTTGATGTTCCTATCATTACATTTCCATTTCTCATTCTGTAGCCACTCCCTCCTGTCCCTGGGGCATACATTTAAAAAAAAAAAAGTGGTATTGGAATGCATCTCTCTAATTACAACCTGTTTTCTTTCCTTGTGCCTGAGGGAGAGGTGTTAGGAAATCAAACCTGTTCTAGCCACTGGAATCCTATTTCCTCTATTTTTCACTCTTGCTCCTTCCTTGTACATCTAGAGGGATCGGAACTCTAGCTAGGCATACCACCAATTCTGAAGAATGTGTTGGTGTTCATACCCTTTCATACCACTCCCCCCAAAAAGACTTCAGTAGCCCTGTTCTTCTGTCTTTCACCTATTCTTGTCTATTGAAAAACCTAAAATTCCAGCCATTAGGCAGCCTGGAATGGGGCATCCATCAACCCCTGGGAGTAGTACACTTTTCCAAGACAAGGTTAAGTCTGGACTCTCACAGTCAAGACTCTGGTTTAGAAGCCTAACAGTAGTAGTCTAGCTCAACCCACTCTGCTTGAAAGCAACAAAACCAACACTGATCTTCAGCTGAGCTCAAGAGCCTAATCAGAAAAGTCACAGGGAAAGCAAAGCGGTGTGTATTTCCTAATTTAGGCACACGGCTTGGTTGTGTACTCCTGGATGCAGATAACTTCAAAGTTATTTCTTTGGAAGGAGTCATTGCTTCATAGAGAACTTTTACCCAGGTAGACCAAATGTTTCAAGTTAACTTTTTGTGACAAAGGAAATACAACACTTATTGAACTTAACACTATTGTTCAGTGTTTTGTGAATTATTTCATTCAACTCTGCTAGCCAGGTAAAGTATATGTGTCACTATCATTTTACAAATGATAAAATTAAGGATGACAGCAGAGTCAAATGATCAGAGTGGGACGAAACAATTCCTGAGAGATTGAGCTACTGAAATCTCGCTCTCATTTACTAGATCAACTGTTCTTCCTCCAAATTGGTAGTCATTCATTCTGTCAACAGATAGTGTGTTAAGTCCTAAAGACAAAAAAAAAAAGATTATGGAGGGCATTCTTTCCCTCAAGGAACTAAACTTACAGTTTAGCAGGAGCGATGAGATACAGGAGGTTTCATACAACTTGGAATGTGGAATGTGATAAGCACTCTAAGAAGCAGGGCTGTATGTCTTTAGATTTTGGAGGCCCAGAGAGATCATGTCTAGATGGTAGGTTGATGCACTTGGGCTGTTTTGATCTTTGTGTTTTTAAAAATGAAGCAATACATACTGGTTGTAACATACAATAATACAAAAGTTCATAGAGTAAAAGTAAAGTTAATGTTCTCCCTTTCCCACAGTCCTACTCGCAACAGTTTAAGGTAGAGTACTTAACACTTGAATAGTGTTAAAAATACATCTACGTGCAGTATCTCATTCTTATTATTAAAAGTATTCTGTAAAATACTATATTAAATATATTTTAAATATTTAAGTCTTTTGAAATTAAGTTGCAGATACTTCACCCTGTGTACTTCAGCATGTATCTCCCAGTTACAAGGACATAGACCTCCAAAACCACAATAACATTACAACACCCAGGAAGTTTTTAACATTGCTCTGATACTGTTATCTGATATATGATCCATATTCAAATGACATACGCTTTTTAAATTTTTATTTTTGAACAGTGATTATTATCTAATAATAAATTACTTATTTTGACAAATACATGCATTTTGCTATGGACTGATACCGTTCTGAGATCTTTATAAATATTAACTCTTAGTTTTCAGAACATGAAATTAGTGCTGTTGTTGCCCATTTTACAGGTAAAGAAACTGAGGCACAGAAAGGTAAGTTATCCAGAGTCACACAGCTAGTAAGTGGTAGGGCTAGGGCTTAACCTAGGCAAAGGACTTACTAATTTTATTTTGCCAGAGGGGACTTAAGGACTGGTTGGTTACTTGCACTAGACTACAAGGTAGAACTCAAACCCAAAGTTTCCAACCTTACTACTCAAATTTCATGTTGACTCCATGAACATGATGCTCTTCCAAAGCAGTGTTACTCAAACATTTTTTAGGTAGCAAACTTATTTCTTCAAATAAAGTCTTAAATTTGCTATCTCAACATATATAATAGAGGGTAGAGAGCAAGGAAGGTTGCTGCAGTGAGAGGTGAGGGGTCCAGAATGCTACCTTCAGCATTGCTCCTAGGTTTCACCTATCTTCACTCCTTTTAAACACATTTGGAAAATGCTATGTATTCTGTTTCCTTCTTGCAGATTTATAGTGTATCTTAACCTGTGTAAAGACTTGAGATATCCTTCAATTTAAAAAAAAAAAAATTGTTTAGGAGACAGGACCACCTCTCACATTATGCTTAATGTTATTCAGTCCTTCAGAACACACAGAAGTAGAGATTTTTTGCTTTTAAATAGATGTGCTCTTATTACAAAATCAAGATCCAAAAGAATGAAAAAGAACAGGATGTAAACCACTGGAACCCTCTTAACTCAAATTATGTGTAAGGTCATCTGCCCCCCTACCCCTGCCCCCAATTGTAAGATTAAATCAGTGGCTTTATGGGGGAAAGTCCTGCATTTTCTGTGAGGCATCAGTTTGGGAAATGCTGCTCTAGCTCAGTGTTACTCAGTCACATGTTTCTAGAAAGCTAGTCTTGCATATACCAGTGGACTCCAGAGTCATATCTGAGGATGACTCCTTTATACAAACAGCAGAAGGCAGCTGATGGGGAGTGATGCCTAACCACACTGTATCTTGACGCACTTTTTTGCTGTTGGATCACCATGCTTTCATGCATTTCAATTTTTTTATTTTTTATTTTTTTCTTTGCCCTTTTTTCCTTCTCCCTCACCTCCACCTCAGAGTATAAAGAGCCCTCCTAACATCAACAGTGATAGATGCCACTAATTTTTCCAGGAACCTAAAGGGTCCCTGAGGCCTTAGCTGGCACACCATTCTTATGCCCTGTTTATCAGAAGGGCCTTTTAGGAAGTTGAGAACTTGGGAGCCTCTGAAGTTGATGTTTTTAGCATGGTGTTGGTAGCTTAGAGTTTCAAATTTTAGCAGATGACCTTGGAAGAAGGGAGTGGTAGGTTCTAGGATTCACCCAGCCTTGTTAATGCTTAAAAAGTATTGAAAGCAGATGGGAATGGAGATTACTGTATAAAGTTTGTTAGAGAAATACAGATTTGGAGAAATTGAAAAATATTTAAATTTCTGTAAAGAAGTGATTGTATATGAGAAATGATAAAAGGTATACCGTAAGAACAAACATACAGCCTTTTTCTTTTTTAATGTTTTTATAATTACAATATGCTTTGTTTGTGTCTGTGTATGTTAGGTTCAGGATCTTTGTTATGTTGTGTTGGTTTTTTTTTTTAATCCTTACCCAAGAATATTTTTATTAATTTTAAATAGGGGAAGGGAGAAAAAGAGACATTGAACAGCTCCCTCCTATATGTGGTACTGGAATGCATCTCTTGTGTTCCAGTACCACAGGGTATCAAACCTGCAACCTAGGTATGTGCCGTGACTGGGGAATTGAACCCACAACCTTTTGGTGTATGGGATGATACTCCAACCAACTGAGCCGCCTGGTCAGGGCAGGATCTTTGTCTTTTAATACAGTGCTTTACATGCATGTCGTTTTTAATTTTGTCAGGTTTATTTGGTTTGGTTTCATTTGATTGGATTTGATTTGATTTGTTCATATTATAGATATGTCCAGAATTACAAAAATAAGAAAAACACTATTTGCAAAGCCGATAATTAAAACAGGTGATATACACAGTATTTACAGTTGCAGAGAAGGCCCTTGTACCCATTCATTCATTGAACGGATAGTTATTGAGCTGCTACTCATCATTAAGTCCTGAACTGTTGGAAATCCAGTAGTGAACAATAGGAAACCCTGCCTTCATTTAATTTATGTTTTAGAATACAAATAAACAAGTAAATCATATTTCAGATGGCCAAGAGTACTGTGAAGACAAAGTGAGTGAGAGGCTACGGAAAAATGGCAACTAAGTTGAGAAGAGGAAGTGGAGCTGCAGTTACTAGGAAGACGGGGAGCTAAGGGGTTCAGTCTGGCTCGAGCGTGTTCCCTCTTGTTCTGAATAGCTTCCATTAGCATAAGCACGAGTACTGATAATGAATAACCAGACCCCTGAAGTAGCCTTTTGTCTCTTCCTCCATCACAGGTGTGGTTCCCCAGAGTGCACCACCAGTGCCAACGGCCTCTTCCCGGTTCCATTTTCCACCTCTGGACACTCATTCTCCAACTAGTGATGTGCAGCCAGGGCGATTCTCTACTAGCTCCCTAACTGCTTCTGGCCAGGAGTTGAGTAATGGCACTGATAGAAAGGCGGAGCTTTCAGAGCTGGAGGATGGCTCAGCCACTGACTGGCGCCGGGGTGTGGATCTCTTATCTTCCCGGAATGCTGTCAGTGGAGGAGGGATTGGCCATCAGAAACGCAAGCCTGACATCATGCTCCCTCTATTCAGTAGGCCAGGGATCTACCCTGACCCCCACAGTCCCTTCGCTGTCTCTCCAGTCCCTGGCCGAGGAGGGGTCCTTAATGTCCCCATTTCACCAGCCCTCTCCCTGACTCCCACTATCTTCTCCTATAGCCCATCACCAGGCCTGAGCCCTTTCACCAGCAGCAGTTGCTTTTCCTTCAACCCTGAGGAAATGAAACACTACCTTCATTCTCAAGCCTGTTCTGTATTCAACTACCATCTGAGTCCCCGGACATTTCCCCGTTACCCAGGGCTCATGGTTCCACCACTGCAGTGCCAAATGCATCCTGAGGAGTCAACCCAGTTTTCTATCAAACTGCAGCCCCCACCAGTTGGGCGGAAGAACCGGGAGAGAGTAGAGAGTAATGAGGACTCAGCACCTGTCACTGCTCCGGCCATGGCTCCTGTCCCTCCAAGAATTAAGGTAGAGCCAGCTTCTGAAAATGATCCTGAGAATCTCAGGCAGTCAGCCCAAGAGAAGGAGGAAAGCTCTCAAGAAGAGGGCACTGTGCCAAGGAGGACCATAGAAGAAGAAGAGAAAGGTACCATCTTTGCCCGCCCAGCAGCACCACCTATCTGGCCCTCTGTACCCATTAGCACCCCAAGTGAAGAACCCCTAGAGGTGACTGCAGACAGTGAAGACAGGCTTGGCAAAGAGCCCAGTGCACCTGAGAAGAAAGAAGATGCCCTGATGCCCCCCAAGCTTCGATTAAAGCGGCGCTGGAATGACGACCCTGAAGCCCGAGAGCTGAGTAAGGATGGCACATTCCCCTGGAATGGGTCAGGACCACGGGGCTTGGCAACAGCAGCTGCTGATGCTTAGAACTGGAAGTGGATTGGGAGCTGTTTATACTATAATCACATACATGTATCAATATTTATGTAGCAAGACTTCAGGGTGGGGGAGGGAGGGAATTAGACTGGTTTGATCATTCTAGGGGCATAGACTTGTATTTTATGTTTTGGGGATGGGATGGGGCATCTTCTGTTGTAAATTAGGTGGGATATGAACACACTTTTTCCTGGTGAGTAGGATACAAGAAGGGTATGAACTGAAGGAGAAAGAGCCTCTATTTCCTGTTGAGGCTAATACTTTCTGACAAACTCCTAAAGGGCCAAGACACTGGTCCCATGATTGTTCAGGTTCCAGACTTCTTTCTTTTCTACTGTATTTATATATGAAAAGCCATTAATGACTTTATTTTGCTCTGAGAGTTACATATAAAAGGGGAAAGGGTATGGTTGGAGGTTAAGCAATGAGAAACCATTAATACTCAGTGTTTGCCTGAGGTGTTTCTTTATAATTATTTCAGGGGGAGAATAAGATAATCACAGTCTTACTGGGGTGGAGGGTGGGGGTATTCAGGTGTTGCTCTTTTATTTTTCCTATGTTGTTTGGCATTTTTTCTTTTTCCTCTAAAAAATGTTTTCAGGAAACATGAAACGTACTGCCAGTTAGAGGGGACTGGGAAGTATGGCACTCAGCCTGGCTGCATGGTTGAGACAGGAAGCTCTGCTGTGAATCTTGGACTTTTGCCTACTTCACCTGTTAAGAAGCCATGAGGAGTTGTAAACTCTTATTCAGGGAGGAAAGAAGAGGGCAGGAGGAAGTAACCCAATGCCTTTAAAGATAGAACAAACACAAAATGACTTTTATTTTTCCTTTTCCATCGTGGGTTTGGGGACCCAAACCAGTGTGATTGTAGCAAGGTCACTGAGAGGCGTGATAATGGTGAAGATGTGTTTTTGTTGTGCTTTTGTTGTGTGTTATTCTCTTAACCATTTTCTTAAGGCAAGCCTTACCAATGAACATACTTCAACATGATACGGGTCTGTCAAAATAAACCTGTAAAAGGGCATGATCAGCTTTTCAGATAATCTGGGAATTTTGGAACATGGTTAAATTTTGGGCTACTATTTAGTCTTCCCCTCTTGATGTTATTGGGTTGGATAGCAAAATGGCAGGATTATGAGAGTTAAGGACAGATGATACCTGGAAATGCAGAAGGTAGCTGGGAGTACAAGTGGATGTTTGTTGAACCTGAAGGAATAGATAGGCAAAACAGAAGGCAACCAGATGCCAAAAGGCCTGGTATGAATGAAAGTTGGTGTCTGTCCCGTTGTGGCACTGCCGTTCTTGCTATACCCATTTCCCAAGCTTGTTCTAATCAAGCTTGTGGCTTATTCATGATCATTTGGCTATCCTATGTGAGTTTCCAGTTTACAGACAATGGGGAATTGTTTTTTCATGTGAAATATCCTTCCATCTACTTCAAGGGGATCAGAAAGTATTGATCTTCTGTGAAGGAAAAGAAACCTAGACTAGGGGCAGAGAGAGAAGCCACAGCCAACTCTGTATGTGTGTGCACATGTAACTTAGTAGTGTGTGGAAATACTAACTGTGACTCAGATCCACCCGGTATCGGGGCAACAGAGAGAAATAACTACATACCTGATGGTGCAGAGTGGACACAGGGATGCTGTCTAGGGATGGAGAAATTCCTGAGCCTAAGTGAACTTTATATACTAAGTAGCATCAGAGGGTTGTCTTTTAATGTTGGGGATGGGTGTTCTTTTTTAAACTGGAGGGCATGCATGAGACACAGGCTCAAGAAAGGTTAGAACAGGTGAGAGAGTTGTCAGTTGGCTTGGAATGACATGAGTCCATCATACAGGATTAGTTTTTGTTTTTTTGTTGGCTTTTGTGTTTTGTTTTGTTTTTGTGGGGTGGGGCAAGTGTTCTCTCTTTGTTTAATTCAGATTCCACGAGTGACTTGTCCTTCCCTGGGAAAGGGAGTGACAGAGCCATCCCTAAGGACTCAGGCTTTGGTCAGGCTGCAAAGGGCTCCCTGTTCAGGCTGACTTTGGCTGGTTATGTTTTTGTCAATTCCTTTCTCTGAATCTCGACTTACCTCGAACCAGAAAGCAAGTCCGGGCATGTGGAGGAGGTATCCCTTGTCATTGCCCAATCTAACCAGGGAGGCTGGCTGGCTACCTTCTCTGTCCACTAAAGGCGGGGGCCAGCAAGTGTCGGTATTAACTCAGGAATAGAAACATGAGGCCTTTAAAATACGAGGGAGAGAAATCCATGATGCATACCTGTAACCCCCCTACAACCCAAGTGCCAGAATTAATTCCTAGATGCTGCTTCTGTTTGAACAAAAAGTCACTGCTTTTACACTTGAAAAAAGCACTCAAAAAATGTTCAGCTCCATGAAAATGGTTTTTGGCTTTAAAAAATTTGATGTTTAACTGTTTCCTTTGATTGCCATTCCACCAGTAAATTGTTGGTCAGTTTGCACTGCACACTGGGGTGGAGGTGGAGGGGAGGGAAGGGTCCTTGTACAGAGCTGACTTTGGGCTTGCTCAGAAAGTGGACCAGAAAATGTGAAGGTAGGTCATTCCTGGGGTGAGGGGGTAGGAGATAGTCTTTCTCCCCGGCAACCTGCTCCTGGCAGCACCTGTCACCAGCCTGGCACTAACTAATGTAGTTTTTTCCCTTCTGTGAGCATCTTATCACTATCCAGCAGCAGGTAGAAAAAAGGGGGACAAAACCAGACCTGTTTCCTCTCCCCCAGTTTTCCCAAATTTTGCTGTGCCAAATGTTTAAAATTTTACAAATGTAGATCTTGAAATTATATTAAAAACTTGTTCGTGCAAAGTTTGCTTTTTTGACTATTGAAAATAGTAGAGGGCAGTGTAAAAGGTATCCAGCCTTGCTGAGCTGCTTTGGTTTTTGTTTTTGTTTTTTTTTTAAGAGAATGGCTGTGAGTGAAGAAATATAAACAATTTACCAGTCCCTTCACCTTCACCCCTGGTTTTCGAGCTGCACAGCATTAAACCCAACTCACTAATACAGGCAGTTACTGCACCCTAGTCCTCCATGGGCCAAGAAGCTTTCAGCAGCATTAAAAATGAAGTATTTCACTTCTCACTAAGCAGGTAGTGAGAGTTGACTATTTGTCCCTTTTTTATTTATTCCATAATTATGTTTGTGCTTTTTGTTTTATAAAGAGTAATGGAATTTTAATTTTGTTAAAAGGAAGAACTTTGATCCAGTCTTTTCAAGAACTTCCGTTTTTAGTTTCTTGTAGAGGAAAAAAAGTCACCATCTAATTTGTTTTGAATACTTAGGCATTTCTTGTGTTATAGAATTGTGCTGCAGGGATTTGCAAGGTACTTGTGAGAGATGACTAGTTAGCTCAAGCAGAGTGAAGCGTGTGCATGTACATAAAATGTGAGAGATCTGAACTCCATTGTGCAGTGCCTTTTAGATGTTCCGCTTTCTATAAAGTCTTCAAATTTTTGCATATATATTATATATATGATGTAATGTTATAGAAATATATGTATAATATACATATTTTTTTCCAGGGGTATCTGATAGCTCTGTATTTTGTTATGGAAGTTGAAAGAAAAAAAGTATTTTACCTCAGAAATTAAAGTTAAATTAAAAAAATACTTTAAGTAATGCTTGCAGAGTGTTGGTTTTGTTGTTGACACACTGAATCAGAGCAGTTAGGCCCAAGGATTTACTGCTCTTGTATAGGTACCAGCATAGTCGGGAGGTAGGTCTCCAGTTTTGGAGTGTCAGTTTCCTTGAGTCAAAGGTTACTGCTGTATAAAGGACAACTGAAGCCTGGGACACACATTTTCTACCTCAAGATCATTTGAGGATTGATTAAGAGTACATGCAGAGCCAGACACAGCAGGCCACACTTTGTGTGATTCTATAAAATGTCCAGGATAAGCAAATCCATAGAGACAGAAGACAGATCACTGGTTGCCAGGAAGAGTGCAGAATGACTACTGGTGGGTCACATTTTCATTTGTAGGGTGATGAAAATGTTCTGGAATTAGCGGTGATAGTTGTGCAACAATTTGAATTTTAAGAAAAAAACACTGAATTACAGTCACTCTAAAAGTGAGTTTTATGGTATGTGAATAATAGTAAAAGTGGTTTTGTTGATGGTGGTTTAAGTACAGGGCAAGCCAGTGCTAGGGAAACCTAACATTTCTGAGCAGAGGGCAGGAATCCTGAGGGGCAGGAGGAGACCTTAGGATACTAAATATCACAGGACACACCCTGAGAAAAATGGTGCCAGTAATCTCATTTCACCGTCAAGATAAAATGATCTAGATTCCTACATTTGTAGAACCACAGCCAGGTGTTACATTTGACTTCCATGAAAGAGTCCTGTGAGTTCAGGAAGACCAGCACTGAGGAGGGTGAGGCTGAAGAGGCAAACCAGGAGGGATTATGGAGGTTGTGAGGAGATGCCGAAGAGTTTACATTTTATTCTGCCAGCGATGGTTATCCCTCCGATATTTTGCAAAAGCATTTGGGCTAGGCCGATAAGCATGAAGGCCATAGTCCTGAGAAACTAACCAGCCCATGAATACCTGTTCAAGAAGACTATTCAACTCATTTAGGTGGGAAAAAGCTATGTGACAGAGACTGACTGGTTGATTTCTGTAAGGCTGACAAAGGCAGGCTGGGAATGAATGGGTTGGATACAGACTCTCCTGCTGGGAAAGCTTCCTGCTGCTTTCTCTTCCTCATGCTACTGAAAGCAAACTGAGACTTGAGTTGGAAGTGAAATTGGATATAGTTTTGAGATCAGGATCCCAAGTATCTGGTTCTGCCACCCTCTGTTGACCAATGCGTAGAATTGGATGGTGATTATTTCAATTTTGAGCATAGGATTGACTGATGGTGATCAGAGGGAAAAAGTGAGGAAACAGATGGGGTCTGGGGGTGAACACTGCGCAGGGACAGAGCATGATGAGAAAGGGTGAGTCTCAGAGCCTGTCAAGATAAGTGAGTATAACATAAAGCTTTTAAGTGACTCCTCATTATCTCCCTATTTACAGTCCTTAGTTTAGTTTAGAAGGCCTTTCATAATCTGGCCCCTGCTTACCCTTCCAGCCTCATCCTTAACAGACACATGCACATGTACGTACTCTCCCACCCCACACAAAGTCCAAGTGGCTGCACCCCCAACAGCCACTGTGGAATGTTTAAGGGCTTCTCATTAACTTATTTAATCCTCATGAGGGGAATACTAAGTCACAGAAATATTAACTGGTATGCCCAGTGTTCAAGCCCCTAGAATGCCCTTTTATTCCTCCACGTGGCCAATTGCATATTATCCTTCCAAATTCCACTCAGGTCATTACCTCCAGTGCACTTCCCTGGGCATTCTTCTGTGTTGTGTCACAGCTCATGTTGACCTCTGCACCATCGCCCTTCCGTACTGTTAATGCCCTGCTAGTCCATGTCAGTCACAGGGTGCTCAAGCAGCAAAGACTGGCACAAGAGTCAACTCTTCAGTGCCCAGCACATAGCCTGGGGCCTAAGGATGTTTGATAAAAGTTTGTTGGATGGATGGATGACAAGAAACATACAAAGAAGGCTTGATCTTTGGGATAGAGGATGCAGGTTTGGAATGTGAGGCCAGGAGAAGACCTGCCGTCTCAGACATCCCCCACACCACCACCCCAACTCTGCTTGTCGAGGCTTCTGCTCCCCTCCTCTCTCAGGAGCTGGGTGTGTTAACTCGCTGAAGAAGGGAGATAAACTGGAACTGGCTCTAAGCCCATAGTCCCACCCCTGCCATTCTAATGGCTGTTACTTGGGCAGATTACAGAAGCTCTACATGCCTCAATTTCCCAATTTTATAGTATTGTCTTTAGGATTAAATGATGCATATGAAGCATTTAATACTGAAATCCTTTTTAAATAAGTAACTAAGGTGTTTTTGTGAGGCCTGCTCTTGCATCATGGTTCCTGTACTTGATGGGTCTCTGTGCCTGCACATCATTCTTTCACTGGCCCCACGCATACCTTCATCCCTGTTTTACAGAGGAGAAAAATGAGGCCCACTGTGATTCAAATTGGTCTCCTCACTCTGAATACCGTACTTGTCACTGTCCGTTGCTTTGAGTCTCTGAGGCAATGGTAAAGGCACTTTTTCCCAGTATCTACAAAGTGATCATGAAGAATTGGAGATATTGTGGGGGACCCCAACTTTAGTGTTTTTTTCAAGTGTCAGGCCTTGTGTCCCAACCTGGACAGCATGAGCAGGAGCCAACACCTGTGGTCAAGCAGCCTCCTGGAGCTGAGCCATGGGGCTGAGGAGAGGTAAAGATCAAAGTTTAAACCTTCCCAGATTGTAGATGAGCCCAGCCCTCACTGACAGGGCCCAGTGCAAGCAACTCCAGGATCGGGGGGCCAGTCTAGGCAGACAATGGGGAGGGAGCCGCCCAAACTGGGAAGCATAGGTCTGAAGCCAAGCGGCAGCAGGCCTCTGCCCCAGTGTCACTGTCTCCTGCCTCCGTTGACAGGTGCTGGCTCCACCCCAGCTCAGTCCAAAGACTGGTCTAGGAGAACACTCAGAGCCTTACAACCTTTGTCCCAGAGTGCTAAGGTCCAGCAAGGAACCTCTCACCTGGAGTCACGCAGAGACCACACCAGGGAGGGAAGGAAAGGAGGGAGGAGAATAGAAAGACCTTTCTCTCCAGGAGCCAGAGGTCAGCATTTAAACCAAGATCCTGGCTCCAGGGACAGGGCCTTTTGTTCCAGTGTGTCATTAAGACTTCCTCCAGTTTTTTTCCCCCAGATTCCTCAAAAAGTAACAAACAGATGAGAGGGCAGGAATCCTGTCATAATATATTTTGAGCTGTGTCTTTGTATGACTTTTGCCCTCTGAGCATTACAACTAATGAAGGAAAGGGAAACTGAGGTGTGTGGTTTCAAGATATCTACAGAATACCACAGGTAAAGGAAGTTTGCTTTTATTCTTCCACTCCTGGCCCAGCTGAAAAAAAATCTTTATCTGCACTTGTTGAAATTTTGGTCTTCTGCTGACCAATCCCTCCTACCCCCATGTTGAAAATAACAACTAACGGACTTCAGGCCAAGATGGAGGCATAGGTAGACACACTGTGCCTCCTCACACAACCAAGATAGGGACAACAACAATTTAGAAACAGAATAACAACCAGAACTGACAGAAAATTGAACTGTATGGAAGTGGGACAACCAAGAAGCTAAAATAGACACCTTCATCCAGACCGGTAGGAGGGGTGGAGTCAGGCAGCCAGGCGCGGGTCACAGTGTGGAGAGCAGAGGGCACTGGGACCAGGCGCCTAAGGCATCCAGTGCGCACAAGACCGCAGCCGGCACGCAAGTGGCAGCTGGCAGACCCAGCGAAGCAGCAATTGTGAAGCAAGGCCCTACCCAAAATGCAGGATCCCAGCACTGGGAAATAGAGCCTTGGGGCACTGAGTGAAAACACCTGTGGGGGTTGAAGTGCAGGGAGAGACAGCCTCACAGAAGAGGTTGTTGGAAAGTCCCACAGGGTGCACAAGCCCACCCACACGGGAATTGGCACAAGAGGGGCCCAGTTTGCTCAGGGAAAGCAGCAGAAGGTACTGAGGTCCCACAGAGAGCAGAGCAAGCACCATTGTTCCCTCTCGGACCCACCCCCACATACAACGTCACAGCCCAGCAATGTGGTTGCCCCACCCTGATGAACACCTAAGGTTCTGCCCCTCATACGTAACAGGCACAACCAGACCAAAGGAAAAAAAAAGATGGCTCAAACAGAATTGCAGGCCTCACAATCAGTACTTTTAAGCAACCAAGAGATAGCCAACCTATCAGATGCACAGTTCAAAGCACTGGTGATCAGGATGCTCACACAATTGGTTGATTTTAGTCACAAATTAGATGAAAAAATGAAGACTACAATAAGTGAAACGAAGAAAAATGCACATGGAACCTATAGTGATAGAATGAGAGCTGGGTCTCACATCAATGGAGTGGACCAGAAGGAAGAAAAAAACATACAATCAGAAAAAAATGAAGAAATAAGAATTCAAAAAAAATGAGGAGAGGCTTAGGAACCTCCAGGACATCTTTAAACATTCCAACATCTGAATTATAGGGATACCAGAAGGAGAAGAGGAAGAGCAACAAATGGAAAACTTATTTGAACAAATAATAAAGGAGAACTTCCCCATTCTGGCAAAGGAAATAGACTTCCAGGAAGTCTAGGAAGCTCAGAGTCCCAAAGAAGTTGGACCCAAGAAGGAACACACCAAGGCACATCATAATTACATTAGCCAAGGTAAAAATGAAGGAAAGAATCCTAGAAGCAGCAGGAGACAAGGAGACAGTAACCAACAAAGGAGTTCCCATCAGACTGTCAGCTGATTTCTCAAAAGAGACCTTGAAGACAAGAAGGGGCTGGAAAGAAGTATTCCAAGTCATGAAAGGCAAGGACCTACATCCCAGATTGCTCTATCCAGCAAAGCTTTCATTTAGAATGGAAGGGCAGATCAAGTGCTTCTCAGATAAGGTCAAGTTAAAGGAGTTCATCACCAAGCCCTTATTTTATGATATGTTAAAGGGACTTATCTAAGAAAAAAAATAAGATAAAAAACACACATAGTAAAATGACAGCAAACTCACAATTATTAACAACCACACCTAAAACAAAAACAAAAAGAAACTTAGCAAACAACTAGAACAGGAACAGAGTCACAGAAATTGAGCTCACATAGAGGGTTAGCAACAGGGGAGTGGGAGGAGGAGAGAGGGGGAAAAAGGTACAGAGAATAAGTAGCATAGATGGTAGGTAGAAAATAGACAGGAGGAGGGCAAGAATAGTATGGGAAATGTAGAAGCTAAAGAACTTCTGACACATGGACATGAACTAAAAGGGGGAATGTGGGTGGGAGAGGGTGTGCAGGGTGGAGGGAAGTGAAGGGGGGAAATGGGACAACTGTAATAGCGTAATCAATAAAATATATTTTAAAAAATAACAACTAATGTTGATACATTTGTCACTTAATCTAAGTTAACTTATTGATCCACAAAATAGCCCTATTTTGTACTATTATTATCCCCATTTTGCAAATGAAGAAAATAAAGGTCTACGAAGTTACAGCAATTGTCCAAGGTCAACACAGCTAGTGAGTAACCTAACCAGGCTCACCCAGAGTTTCTGACTCCAAAGTTCATGCTTTTTCCTCTAACACCTCCCTGCCTCTCAGAGGTGACGCACAGAGGGCAGAAGAAACAGGTGGGGGATTGGGTTGCTTTAAAGAGGCCCCTGATTTCTCTAAGGGAAGCTTGTGGTTTCATTACAGGTGTGAGGTCCCCCAGATTGACCTCCAAACTGGAGAGGGAGACGGAGAGGCACATAAATACATACCTTCATCCATTCATTTGTGAAAGCTGGCAGACCCTGTGCTAGGAGATACAGCAGGTTCCTGCTCAACTCACAGTTTAGGTGGGGAAACAAGCCAACTTAATGAACTGAAATACAAGGTGGACTGTGGCAAGGTAACAATAGTTTTTCATTCATTCAGCTAATATTTCCTGAGTGTCTACTGGATGCCAGGCTCTGTCCTGGGCTTTCACAGCCATATAAAGACACTCCTTACCTGCCAGGACCCTCCAGTCCTGCAGTAATGGCAGATGAGTAATGTGGTGGCTCTAACTCCTGTTCCAGTGCTCTTCCCTCAGCACCATGGCCTTTCTCCCTTTCTCTTCATCCCCCAGAAAGCTGTAACTTTGCTGGTTGCCAGAGAATCTTTAATATTTATTTGGCTAGCACGAACTTGGGTGTTCTCACATACTAGGAGAGTTCTCAGTCTCCCCCATACCCCACCCCCTCTCTAAAAAAAAATACACAGAGCCCCAAGACCCTCTTCTAAACAGTCAGTCCCCAGATGGCTTAGTGCCCTTCACTGTAAGCACCCACAGTGTCATCTTGGATCAGCAGGAACCAGGGTCCTCCAGCTCCCTGCCCCCAGAGTCCAGCTCAGCCAGCACCTAGCATATGAGGAGTGGTCCATAAATTGAGTATTTAGGTCGTACTGCCAACAACAGTGAAATGAAAGGCTCAGCTTCCTCTCCAGTCAGGTCTGAGGGAAGTCTTGGTCCCTGGACACCTAGTTCTTGTCCTAAGAAAGTGCCTGTCCCATGGGGGAGAGTGGTGGAACCAACTCCCCACACCTGTCCCCAGGACACAGATCTAGCTTGGGCTATGGACCCCAGTGAGTGGGAAGAGATTCAGGAGTGGAGAAAGATGGAGAAAGATAGGCATGACCCAGAAGGAATGTTGAGAAAGAAGGATCAGTTTGGGAAAGGTAGAGAGATGAGGTGAAGTCCTAGGTGCGGGGGTGGGTGGGGGGGGGAGGGAGACAGATTTGGGGGAACCAGAGTTCAAGGCTGGGATGGAAGGAAGACTTAGAGATTAATTCCCTGGGGTGAGGGATAAAAGTGGAAGAGGGGGGCTGCAGCCGAGGGTAGTCAGGGGAGCAGGCCTGCAAGTAAGGAGCAACCCCCAGGCCCCTGCCCAGAGTATTGATCTGCTATGTTACTCAATTGTACCCATATTGACCAGGTAATTGCTTTATCTCAGGTCTCATTTGAGCTCTGCCCAGCTTCCCCTTCTCTCTCCCTCTTGTTTTTTCCTATCAGCCTGGCACAGGGCTTCTTAATACAGAATAGATATATGTATGTATATATTAAAAAGTTTGGTTACCCTGCCCCAGGTTGGTGTTGGGGTAGGGGTCGGGAGTTGGATGGAGGGAAGGGAGACCAGCCTCCCCCTCGAGTCCCTGCATTCTCCTCTGCCAAGAAATCCTTCCTGGCTCCAGACAATGGAAGTATCTACCCATCTCCTGTTCTCAAATATCCAGAGAAGAGCTGGGGAAGTAGAATTAGCCTCAGCTTCAATCTGCCTTTTCTCACCATAACTGCCCTACCCTACTCCCAAGCCAGGCTCTTGGATGTCCCTTCACTAAGTCTGCAGATTCTTGCCTGCTTCCTCTTGCCATGTGTAATGCCAGTTTCTCCCCTGCCCTCTCTGGGGCTCTGTGTGTGTGTGTGCTTCCTGCCTGCCTTACTCATGCTCTCACCCTCTTCCCATTCTGGCTATTTTCAAAGAGAATCTCCCTACAACCCCACCCCTCTCCCCAGGGCTCAGGCAGCCTAATGGGCCTCCAGCCTGAGGAAAGGAAACTAGGGAAGGAGACTTAGCCCCTCCCAGGCAGTCTACAGGCTAAGGAAGGAGGGATACCCCCAGCACCAGCACCAGCAACCAGATAATCCCTAGTCTGAAGGATAAGATATAGTTCTCCCAGGAAGCCAACAGCTCCTGGTTTCCTGAAGCCCCCCAGTCTGAGGGAAGAGACAAAATCCATCTGAGAAACAGACAATAAGAGTCACACAAAAGATAAAAAGACAAGGCCCAAAGGAGAATGAACACAGTAGGATCCTGGGCAAGATTCTGTCCTCACCTTCTTGTCTTCCAGAGCTCAGCCCAGGGCCCAGCTCACAGACTAGCCAGGTGAAGACTCAGCGGATACAGAAACTGTACTACTAATTTGCAAAAAGCACCATCCCCAGCCCAGGTGTGGTTTGTGGAGTCAAGGGGACATGTCCACTCTCAGCCATGTCCCTCCTTCTAACCCATGATCTAGGTTCCTGGCACTGTGGAATTGCCTGCTCAAATTGTCTGGCCCTGAGTAGTATCCAGGCATGCACAGGCCTCTGCCCCGCATGCATTTTCCTGATTCTCATTCTCACAAAGGCAACTGCAAGTGTCAGGAGTGGCCGGGGTTGCAAAGATTCTTAACATTGGAGCTCTATTATGAAAACTTCTACTGAGGCCCTGGCTGGTGTGGCTCAGTTGGTTGGACTGAAAGGTAATGGGTTTGATTCCCGCTGAGGACACGTGCCCAGATTTTGGGTTCAATCAATGTTTCTCCTTCACATTAAAATTCTCTCTCTCTCTCTCTCTCTCTCTCTCTCTCTCTCTCTCTCTCTCTCTCCCCCCCCTCCTTTTTGTCTCTCTCAAAACAATGGGAAAAAAGTCCTCAGGTGAGGATAAACAAAAAAAAACAAATACTGAAAACTTGGGTTATAGCCCTGACCAGAGTGGCTCAGCTGATGGGTCATCATCCTGCAAAGAGAAAGGTCAGGGCACATGCCTGGGTTATGGGTTCAGTCCCCAGTCAGGGTGCATGCAAGAGGCAACCAATAGATATTTCCCTCTCTCACACTGATGTTTCTCTCCCTCTCTTTCTCTCTCCCTTTTCAGTTTATAAAATAGGTAAAAGCCTGAGTGACCCCCAAAGGCAGTTCAGTCTTCATGGTTATTGGTGTAATCCCCTCAAACACCTTGAAGGGCTACTATCAAGGCAATTTGGAAAGCTCTGCAATGAGACAAAATAGTAGGGCACAGCCTTCAGCAGAGGCTGGAAACCCCTTGGCAGGAGCCTCTGGCCTTCAGAGATTGCAGGAGTGGGACTTGCAGGGCAGGGCTCGCCGGTGAGGCCCAGTACAAACCCCTGGAGAAGACAGGAGTGAGGAGCGGAACAATGGGGCTGAGAGCAGGAACAGCCAGAGATCTAAAGGGGCACTTTTCTCATTAGCCCCCTGAAAGGAAGACAGCTAGCACACTCAGGAGCAGGGGTAAAGCTATGAATGTCATCAGAATAGTTTCCTGAGAGACTCCTGTGAGTCAGGCACTGAAGTATGGACTGCAGACAATCTATGGGGAACACAATGAATGGGACTCTGATCTTCCCATGCAGTTTTAAAGACTCTAGGACATTGTAAAGCAGCTATACCTTCCACAGACTCCTGACCCCTACCTCATCAATACCCATCACCCAGGGCCACCAGACCCTTCTCACTCTTCCCTTTAAAGAGGAAGCCCACCAGGCACAGAGAGGGAAGGATTCAAAGCAGGGCATCCACACACACTGCACCATGGGATAGAGTGCACAGTAGGGGGTGTGCAGGAGGGTTGGAGCCCCCATAGAGGAGCTACCTGCCAGCCAGCAGCATCAGTCTCTGCCAGTGTCCCCCTACAGAGCCCAAGAGGACTCTTCATCGGAGTTTATCTAAGCAGAGGACAACCCATCCTCTTTGCCTCCTATCTCAGTTTCTGGAGTGGCACCTCTGTGCCCTGAGGAAGTTCTTCCTTTAGTCAGCATTAATCCTGCTGCTCCTGCAGCCACTTTTCCCCCTAGTCCATCTTCTATTCAAATGCCTCAGTCTTTCCAGCTTCTTCTCTAACTCTCCCCACCCCACCTTTCTCCCATCCTTCCTTCCCAGTATAACTGCCCTGCTATTCACTTTGGCTCCTTGTGTCCAGGCCTGGAAGAAGTGGGTACAACTGTCCTGGTTTGCCTGGGGCTATCCTAGTTTCAGTACTGACAGTCTCATGTCAGGGAATTGCTCAGTCCCAGGAACAGTGGGCACCCTCCCTGGAAGGTAGTACACTGCCTGAGGTCCAATGCAAGGGGCCAGATTGGGTGCACAAGTACTAAGAGGCCAGCAGCACTTTCCCACATGCATGGAAGACAAAGACAAGCACAACCCCCATCCCCAACCCCATATTCAGATACATGTACACAGAGACACCTACAGTCTCCAAAACACAGCACAGATTACATACCCAGCAGCAGACACTCACAGTAACACAGATACACACTCTCAGACTCACACACAGGCAAGTCAGGGTCACAGACCCACATCCCCAGAACTAGATATGTGTGGACACAGAGAGGCACACACAGTACACCAACCACACATGCTGGAAACACCAACACCTACACACAGTGCACAGAGGCAGACTCCGTAGAGAGACAGACACTCATTTCAGGAATCCTCAGACACACGCAGATGCTAATAGAGGCAGACAGACACACATTGTGACACCCACACGGACCCGGATACACAAAGAGGCCTTCACCTGCACCCACGGGGTAAGCTGATCAGCAAATCCAGAGCCTTTCCCTGTTCTGCCTTGGAAACACCCACAGGATTTGAGAGATGAGCCCAGCTTCCCCTCACCTGAGAGGAGACAGTGGCCCAGGTGTAAGGCTTCAGGCCACAGGCAGGGGACCCTGGGCTTGAGCCTCACAGAGCCAGATAGCACATGCGCCAACCCTGCTGAAGACTGCTCCCAAGCTTGGGGTCCCTGCCCCATCCCGGTATCAGGGCTGGGGACACTTCTCAGAGCAGCTTTTCTGGAGAGGGGGTCAGATGTGGGAAGCCATGTCTCCCTGTCTTGGGTTGGCTGGTGAGGATGGAGAAGTATGAGTAAAATGGGTTTATTTACTGGGAGTCTGTTGTCTCTATTGGTATCAATCCCTGCGTGTCACCTTCCATTGCCACCAATGGAACTTGGAGAGTCTCCACAGACACCACAGCAAAGAGCTACACACACTCAGAGTCACTCCTCCCCAGCCCTCAGATCCACGTGCTGCCTCCTGACGCTGCCTCCCATGCCTCCTGCTCACCGCCTCCTCTGCCTCGAGCCCCTTCGCTGCCCTCTGCCTCATCTACTCCTTTTCCTGGTCATCTCCTCCACCTCTTTTTGTCTTCTTACGCTGATTTCCTCCTCCTTCCAAAAGCATACCTGGCTCTTCCTTTTTTCCCCCCTTTCTGGCCACCTGAGACCTTATCCCAGTCACCACCACTTCCCTCTGCCCTTCTTATGGGGGTACACTGGGCCCCTTCCTGTCTTGGGGAGCAGCTGGGGGATTTGATGTGATGAGCCATTGGGAATGACCCCTCATTTGCCAGCAGCTGGCAAGGACTGTTTATAATGGGTTATTCTCCTGTCATAATTGGACCAGCCAGACAGACCTTCCTGGAACGAGCCAAGTCCCCTGCCCCTTCAATCCCAGACCAGTCCTGGCAGACCAAGGAGGGCAAGGAAGAGGAGACTTTTTGTTCTTCTTCCCCATTCCTCAGTAAAGAGATAGCACCACCTGCCCGTCTCCACCCCACCTAGCAACCCCCTGATCCTGTGCAGCCTCCTGAGAAGCCCTCCCCAGGCTCCAACCCTATCCCTGGGTCTTTGGTCCCACCCATTTTAACATCAGATTGTTACAAAAGCACAAGGTCTGAGAGGACCCATTCAGTGTGGTTAGGTCTTGATACAAAGTACATCAGACAATGTCAATAGACTTGCAATTTAGCAGGTAGTGCTGGTTACTCAAGTATGGAAAAGAGTCACTAACTAGGACAGGAAAATTCTGCTTGAGGCTCGAATAGAGCACCCCTTGCTTTGTTGCTGTGAAGACATCCAACATGCCTGCGTCTGTGCCATGGAGCCCTGGGGGCTGGCAGGGAGCGGAGGGGGACTCCTCCCAGCCCCCGCTTGTCCTTTCTTCAGGCCTGGCAGGCATCTCTCCATGTGGGCTCTGGGAGGCACCCAGAGCCAGCTCCTAGCCCCAAAAGAGGAAAGGCTGCCTCCTGTTTCCAGTCAGGGAGACAGGGATGGGATCTCCACCCCAGCTCACTTGGCCTCTGTTATTGTATCACTTTGTCAGGAGAATTTAGGGGGCCGATCAGTCCAGGTAGTTACTGGATATGAAATTGGGGGATTGAAGGCACTTGGAAGTGTGTTGAGGCTGCATGTTGCAAGTTAGGATATTTGGATTGGCTAGAGTGTGGGGAGCCGGTTGGGGTACCTTTTGGTTTATTCGCTCAGCAATCATTGTAGAACAACCCCCACATCCAGGCATTGTGCCAGACACTGGCATGCAAACAGAGATGCTCATAAGAGCAAAGAAAAGGGCTGGTTTTGGTCAAAGGACTCCCCCTCCCCAAAAGCCACTAGGCCGTTTGCCTATGTCTTGGGGAAAAAATAGGAGACACAGCGGGCCACTCCAGACACCAATGTTTGTGCCAGTATCAACACCTGGCTTCCTAACCCCTGTACCCAGTCTCCTCTGTAATGTGAATTGGACAGACAAGGCAGCGCAGGGTCTGCTTTGATTGGGTTTATAGGAATATGAAAGGAAGTGGGTAGGGACAGTGTGTGGAACAGCAGAAGAGAAAAGGTGAAAACTGCGATTATCTCAACAGCCGCTCTAGTTCTCACAAGGACTTGAGGGACTTTCCTAGGAGCTAGGATGGTGGCAAGAAGTGGGGAAACAAAAGAGCCATAAACCTCCAGACCTCCCAGAGGCCACCCTGCCAGGATGTGGTCTGAGGTCCCTGTGGAGTCCAGTTCCAAGGTCTAGGTCCCAGTTCTACCACTTCGGACTCAGCTCTGACACCTTCATGAGGATGAGGGGGAGCAGTCCTTCCTCCCCAAGCCCTTCGTGGCTTTGTCATCCTCTTGCTCCTAACCCAAATGGTCCTGAATTGTTAAATGGAGGAAATGGGATGAGGAGAAGGTAAGCAAGGGGTAGGATGAGCTCTCCAGGTGAGGACATCCAATGATGCTGAAAAACAATACCCGATACCCCCTCTCAGGACTGACTTCAGTCTTCCACACTGCAGCTCTCCGTCATCAGTCCACACCAAGTTTGCCTCATTCCTGCTAATATTCAACTCCCTGGGACAGCGTTCTGGGTCTTCCCTCCCTTTGTGGGCCTTAGCCTCTGCCCTCAGCGGCTTGAAGCCCCGTCCATCCTCCTGCCTCCCCACAACCAGGACCTTCTCTTTGTGGCCCACAGCTCCTGTCTCTTCTATCACTCAGCCTCTCTCTCCCACTTCTATTATGTCAGCTTCCATTGGTTTAACCAGAAAACAACCCCCAGAATTTAATTCCATGGCCCTCCATTCACATCTTGATCAGCTCAGGGCTGAGGGGTTGTGTAATGACGGGGGAAGAAGGGAGCAACCTTGGCCTCTCAGAGTCAGGGAGAAGGAAAAAATAAAGATCATATTGATTCCCAAGTGATAGCCATCAGTCTTTTCCTCCCCACTGGGGGCCGGGAGACTGGACGCAGGCCCACTCACTCAGCGCCAGGGGTGCTTGGTTCCCAGGACTGTAAAGACAGAAGCTCTGGTCTCTGGCATCCACCCTCCTCTAGTTTCCCCTGAGAAGTCTCTCCTGAGGTTAGTTACCTAAACCCTTCATCCCCGCCCTAATGTATTTCAGAATCCTACCCTTTGTTCCTATTATGTCCTTAGCAAGATATCTGATGACTTCTCCTGTCTGGTTTATACCTCATTTGGAAGTTCTTCTTGCTGTCTAACTTTGACTCATATTAATAAAGAAAAGAAAAAATCATTTTCTAGAACTCTGAAAGGAAAGGGACATGAGTCCTTAAAAATCCTTAGAAAGAAGGTGATTGGGTAAACTATCCCTATGAAATACCTGAGACTAAGAGGAAAAGTTACAAACTGGGAACATTTGGCAGCAGTATGTGAGCACAGGTGAGACCTGGGACTCAGGAAAAAACTGGGAGTGAGGTGGTATTAAGAGTCAGAGGTTGTAAAGGGAGGTCTTTTCCGGTCAGATTTTTTTTATCTCCACAGAAAGTTCCTTGAGAGCCCTGGCTGGTGTGGCTCAGTGGATTGAGTGAGCATGGGCTGTGAACCAAGGGGTTGCTGGTTCAATTCCCGGTCAGGACACATGCCTAGGTTGTGGGCCAGGTCCCCAATGGGTGCCACATGAGAGGCAACCACACATTGCTGTTTCTCTCTCTTTCTCCCTCCCTTCCCCTCTCTCTAAAAATAAATACATAAATAAAATCTTAAAAACAAAAACAAAAACACACCTCCTTGAGAGAAAAGCTGGCTTACAGTGGGAAAGATGGACTGCTGGAAGGCTTCCTGGCAGTCCAACGTGTGTCTCTTTTACCAGAACTGAAGAAGGGACAGCCCTCTCACCAGTCCCTCTGTTGGTTGAGGTTTCGGAAGCTGTCTGCCCCAGAGGTGTGTGCTGGATGCAAAGGACCCTGTGAGAGAGTCCCTCTCACCCCACTCCCACGGAGGTGGAGAGGGCACATGACTGTGGTGCCCTGGCCCCTGAAAGGGTTAATTCTATTGTCTGAAAACCACATCAGCTACCCTGGGAACTTGGATATCCAGTTCTCATCTTAAGTAACCTAACTTAGCATGTAATGATCGAGGGGTTGCTTGGTGAGGCGTGAGCCCAAAGGAGACACTGGACAAAGCACAGACCAGAGAGACTGCTGCACTGAGGTAAAGGACTCTGGTGGCTGGTCCGAGGCTGGGGCTGGTTGGATGGACTGCCCTTCTCCTCCTCAACTCCCACCCCAGCTGTGGAGCCAGTAGTGGGGCAATTGGAAAGGGGAGAAGTAAGGAGACACAATCACTGGGTGAAGATTAGCACCCAAGGGCCACGCTGAAGCCACCAGAGCCAGTCATTGGGCAGTCAAGGCAGAGAGAGGTGGGGACCTCATAAAGACTGAAAGTCCAGCATATCAGCATCCTCTTCTCCCCAGAAGAGGCACAGCCGGGGTCATATGTTTGCTCACTGGAGCAGATTCCTGGAATTAATGGGGTTGAGCAGGGCCCTGGTATGTACACATAGGGAGTGCTGCATCTCAGTGAACTCACTGGGGCCATCCCTGTGGCTGAGGTTGAAAGGCAGTGGGTAAGAACTAGCACTGAGGATGTGGGCATTACAGCCTAGGGGTGGAAAGAAACTGGGGATGGGCAGAGGGATCACAGGGAGGGGAGAGTTAAGGTTGTGCTCTCACCTGAGCCAGGCTGACATGAACCAAATTGAAACCTCTGATAGAATGAGATGGTTCTTCCCCATCCTTTTCTTCCTTTCTCAGACTCCTGGCATCCTTCTCAAGGAACTAGGACCAAGAAGCCTGGAATCTGAGAGCCTGGTGCCCTTTATCAGGAGAGCCCCTATGACCACAAGACAGATGTAGGCTATGTGAAGCTGGTGATGCTGTTTATGGCAAAGAAGTCCCACTCCTTTATTCAATCCCTTCCCAGTTGGTAAGAGAATGGGCTGAGGAAAAGTATGTTGCCTCTGCCACTCCACCTTCAAGCCCCTTCCTGACCCTGCTCAAGGATGGTAGGGCCCGGTGGAAAGAGGGACCAGGACACATGAATGGAGCCTTGGGTTGAACTTGGCTCTTAGTGGAATTTGAATTTAAGGTTGTACTAAGATTGAGGTGGAGGTGGAGGCTGGATGAGGTGAAGTGGATGCAGGATTGAGGATTGGGATTGAGGCACCAGAGGCTCCCAGCTAGTGAGAGCGCCCCAGAGGCCTGCTGCATTCCGGGTCCCCAGTTACTCACCCCGTGCTAGCTTGCTCGCTCACCCCAGCCTAGCATCTTGGCTAGGAGCTCTCACTTCCTCTAGCTGGCCTGGCTCCTCAGCCACCTCAGCGCCTGCTGGAGGGGATTTCTTGTCTCTGGGTTGGAGGGACAAAGGGAAGGATAGGGGTTATCCAGATAGGGGGATTCCCCTGAGACACAGCTGATGGGAATGAGATGAACGAAACCAACTGAGTTTGCCCCTGGGGGAGGGGCAAGGAGTGCTGGAGCAGTTTGGGAAGGAAAAAGTAGGGAGCGATAAGGTGGGCTGTGAGAGCCAAGGCTAGGAAGTTGGGAGGCCTGGGTTCAGTCTCCAACTCTGAAGAACTAGAAATGGGGTGGAGGGAGAAAAAGACAGAAAGAGAGACAAGGAAACAAAGAAGTACTGACAGTGACAGAGATAGCAAAACAGAGAGAGCCAGTGACAACATGATTTGTAGACATAAGAAGTAAAAACAGAAATGGAGAGATCAATGGAAACCGAGACAGAAAATGATGGACAATGGAGAAAAGAAAGCAAATGGTGATGAGAAGTCAGACAAGAGGAGGTTGGTGGATGGGAAGTGGAAAAAAAGGAAGAAGAGGTAAACTGTGAGAAAAGAGGAGAGAAACAGTAATGAAAAAGGAAATGAGTTGAAGACTGAAAGGTCAGACAAAGTAAAACAGAGCCCTGGAGGGGCCAGAGAGAGGGGTTGGCTGTGGGGCTAGAAGCGGTCTCTGCATTTCACATGTCCCTAACCTCTGGATCCCTGAGGTGGTGGGTACTTTCCCCATGACTTTCAACTGCCCTTCAAGACAGGTCTGGAGGTGGGCCATGGGGTGTCTGGGTTTGGATTTCTATTCCACAAGTTCCACAAACCTTTCAAATCCTGCGGCCCCTAGGAACCACAGACTATCATCAGAGGCATCTGCACTGAACAGGGGCAGGGAGAAGGGGTGGGCAGAGATCTGAGGCCCAACTTTGGGGATGGGCTACAAGAGCAGAGTGAGAGGGAGCCTGGGAGGAGGCTCAGGACTGGGAGGAGGAAGGAGAGGGGCAGAAGTGCCACTGGACCCCCTGGGGGAGCAACAGAGAGGCCAGGACCTCTCCCAGGTTGAGGACAATGGCTGGAAGTGGGGAGCTGTAAGAGGGACACAGGGTTCAGCTGGCCAGACTCCCAGCCACTGAGCATCAATCAGGAATCCTTTCTGCCCTAGGCACAGGCTTTTTAGGGGGTAGCAGGGGCGGGGCTCTGTGGGTGACAGAAGAAGGGACAAGAGGCCCTGGGGTACCCCTGCCCCTCCCTCCAAATTTCCCTAGGGAAAAGATGATTGGCTCTGCCCCTCCCAGCCCCAGCTTGTCTTGCTCTCCTAGCTAAGCAGCTTTAGCTAATAGCATTAAGGGAGGTCTCAAGACTAACGACTCTCCACCTGGGGCTGAGATCAAGGGAGAAACCAGAGGATTCCAATCACATTCCAGATTTGGGAGAAGGTGAGAAAGGCAGTTTACTTGGAACTAAAAATGAAATACACCCCCACCCATCTCTGGGTTAACACTGCCGTCCCTCTGATACCCACCCCCACCTGCATGTCTGACCTCACCTGTGTTCACAGGCCCGTTTCCACAACTCCGTTTCTCTCTCATTCCCTCTGACTCTCTTTCTCTTGTTTCCATCCTCCACCTCTGTATCTAGAAACAGTCCCATGTTCCCACGGAATCAATCAAGCAGTCTTCAGAAGACTTGGTTGTGTCCAGTCAGTCAGATTATGCAGCCCCTCAGAGGGCCCCACAACAAAGTGACTTTTGATGCAAGTTTCTACTTTGCAGAGATGCAGCATTGGTCTTGAACTCTCAACTTTTTTTTTTTTTAACCTGGGTGTGTTCCTGTCCTTCTCATCCTTTCTGTAGTCCACTCTGCCCATCTGACTGTCTGTCCTTTGGCTTCCTGCAGCCTACACAATAATTTTTGTTGGCAAAGAGCCCACTTCTTTTCCCCCCTGCCAGCCTCCTCTATCTGCTCCCAAGTTTCATTCTCAACATTTCTGCCCCGATTGACTGATTACAGCTGAGAGCCTAAAGTCAGACAGACCTGTTCCCATCTGGCTCCACCACTTGCCCAAGGATCTTATGCAAGTCTCTAAATTGTCTGAGCCTCAATTTCCTAGGCTTGCAAAACAGAGAAAATAATACTCACCTTGAAGGGTTATTGTGAAACCTTGGGGAAGTAACATATAACAAAAACATGTCAAGCTCAATGCTGGGTGCATGAGAGAGACCCAATTCATATTAACTAAACTCTTAAAAAGGTAAAATCTGTTTTGGGCATTTCCTTTGGCTCCAAATCCCAGCTTAAGGCTTACTCCCTATTGTTATCACCATCATCTCTTGCTTCTATTAAATAATGACCTAAAACCTACATGTGTTGTAACTTGTATTGGCCAAGGGGATTAATCGTATTATTAGTAAGCAGAATGATGGTGATGACAATAATAATTGCTTGCTGCTCTAACCCTTCAAGAAACACAAAGTGCTTAAGGGTGGCCACTGATGTTTCAAGATTGGGTTATGATCCTTTTTGATGTATAGCTCTCAGGAATTGTCCTCTTAGGACTGTAGGGGCTGAGCAGGGCCTGGCAGAGCTGCCCCAAGCTTTGTACAATTAGTTCACAGCACAAGAGGGAGGGAGCTGGGAGTTGGGGAAGTGGGACAGAGTGGGACCACCTACCTCCATCAGCCTTGGGAGCATCACCAGGAGTGTGAGTTAAAATAAAGCACAAGGAATTAAGGTTAAACACCAGCAGTAATTCTTGGGCAAGGAGGTAGAACTAAAATCTGCTCTTCTCTGAGGGTCCCCATGGTTGGGCAGCTCAAGGTCTCCAGCAGAAAAGAAAGGACTTAAGGGGAGACAGTTGACAAAGCTTCCCAGCAGTGAAGATTTCCACCTCCAGAACCAGCAAGCTCCTCAGAGACTTGGGATTACTGGAGGGACTCTCACACATGCCAGCCAGGCCAGGGAGGGCTATGGCATTCAGGCACTCAGGAAACCTAGAGGTTGACCCACTTTGGTTCTGTATCTTCAGTTCTATTCTTTTGGGCACATTGGTAGGCTATGAATGTGGCTGAGTATTATAAATCTTTTTAAAATATATACACACTTTTAAATTTTTTATTAATTGATTTTAGAGAGAAAGGAAGGGAGTGAGAGAAACATCACTTTGTTGTTCCACTTATACATTCATTGGTTGATTCTTGTAATGTACCCTGGATGTGGATCGAACCCGCAGCCTCGGTGTATTGGGACGATGCTCTAAACTGAGCTACCCAGCCAGGCCTTGAATATTATAAATCTTGATTTAAGGTCTTACTTTCCACTTTTTCACTTAGAGTTGTATGACCTTAGAGAAGTCACTCCACCTCTTTGAGCACTATCCTGTCTGATACTTTGTGTGAAGTTCAGGGCAGACCAGTTCCTCAGCACAGTGCTGGGGTACAGAGTGTCTGTTTCCAGGTGGATTATCATTCGCTTTTTTGCCAGACCCTAAATCTTTGCTGAGGTCTCAAACCTTCCAGACCAGGAAATATGATCAGATCCAGCAGGCAATGGGGCAGCCATAGAATTTGGTCAGCTTCCTCCGAGGAAGAGTTTTCCCTTGAAATCTCTCACTTCTACAACCCCCATTTCCCAACCCATTTTTCTAAGGTGAGGTAGGAGAGGTTAGACTTCCCAAAGAATGGGGAGGAACTTCCCAAAGGACAGGGCAGGAAATAAGGGTGGGAGAAGAGTGGGGACATCTGCTCCAGGGGAGGAAAGCAAGGAGAAATGAGAATTCCAGAATATCAGCTGTCATTTTAGAGAGAGAGGGGTGTGTGGAAACCCTATTCACCCAGATTCAGAGTAGCATTGACTTAACCATGGCCCTGTCTAATTTCTAGAGATGCTGTCTGCTCAGGCTAGGCTGGGGATCCCCAGAAACACCTGACCCATCTCCCATTCCTCTTGAGCTGTCAGTCTGTCAGTTGACCTCCCTGGAGTCAAGCATTCATTGGAGAAGGGAGAGCAAAAGACCACATGACCTCTTGGTGTGGGGTTGGGGAAAGCAGGGAGGGTCTTACCATCTGCTGTGCCTGGGATTTCTTGATGTTCTAACACCCACAACTCCTTTCTGCTATATTCTTGCTATTCAAAGTAAGGTCCACAGACCAGTAGTAGTGGTATCATCTAGGAGCTTGTTAGAAATGCAGAATCTCAGGTTCCACCTAGTTCTGCTGAATCAGAATCTGCACTTAAAGAGATTCTCAGGTGATTTTTATGTACATTACAGTTTGAGTAGCACACTACTACTACAAATGATTTTTTTTTTTAGTCTTGAGGCAACACTTAAAAAATGAGAAATAACAAAATGCTATGGATTAGGAGTAGGTAGGGGTATGGTGGCTAAATCCTATGTGTCAGTCACTTTCCCTCTCTGAGCCTGGTCTGGGGAGTGAGGCAACTACTCTCGCCAAGTCCTCACACACCCTACAGACCTTCCTACCTAATAAGTTCTAGTTGAGAACAGTGCTCACATTATACCCACTGTATCAGAGATAGTAACCCAGCACCCGTCCCCTGTTTACACATGGTTCTTACATCAGGGTAACTCCTTGGGCCCGCCCCGAGGATCAGGCTGCATCTTGCCATCCCCATGGCAACCTCTGCCATCCCTCCTCTTGCTTATCATCTTCTCTTCCACTAGTGACAGAGGATGCCAGTCTTTTCCACCAGCCTTAATTCCATCCAGACACTTTGGGACTTAAACATTCCTCCCTTTGCCTGCATCACATTAGGGCTCATTCCACACTCTTCTCCTCACCTCACTGCCACCCATCCAATTTGGGAATCACTAAGATTCCTTCTTCCTTGTCCACGTCCATCAATTCAACACAAATTTACAGCACACCTGCAGGTACAAGACCCTGGGCTAGGATGGGCTCTGGGGAGCCAGCAGTGAACAAGAGAGTTGGAGTTCCTGGCCTCGTGAAGTTGACACTCTGAGGGAGAAGACAGGTGTTAAACACACAGTGATACCATTGAGATATTCAGTACCATTTATTGATTGTATCAACAATTGTTTCTTGAACACCTACAGTGTGCCAGACACTCTGCTAGGCACTCAAGACTCATCAGTGAAAAAAACACAAAAATCCTGTTCTTCTCAAATGTAAAATTGTTCTAAGTATATTGGCAGTTTGGGTTCTTTGTATCTGCCACCTCCTCCCACTCAAGGTTTAAAAAGAGCCATGATTAATTACATTTTGTCTTGTCTTATCTTGGGAAAACCTCCAATCCTGTTAAGCCCTGAGAAGAGATGTTCTCTCTCTAAATCCTCCAGCAGCAGGGGCAGGATATCATGCCCTTTGCATTCCTCTCCATCTATATAAGTGACCCAGTGTCCTGGATCAATTCCTGGCTGGTGAGGAGGCCCCCAGAGGAGGCAGGACCCTGCCAGGGCACTGGGGAGCTTCCTGCCCCAGACCTTGCTCCCCTGCCTCAGTCTCCCTTTTCTCCCTTCATCTTTTCCCTCTTATCTTCTTCTTTGTTTGCCCTCCTCCCTCTTTCACCTCCCTCTCCCTTACCTTCTTTCCCTTCCTCCCAGTGGTGGCTATTTCTCCTAAAGGCCCAGACACAGTCCTTGCTCCCAGACTGGAACATGCACCACAGCTGCTTGGCAGAAGGCATCCCCAGAGTTGCAGCAACTCCTGGATCTCAGGTGAGCCTCTGCCAGGCCACCCACCCAAGCTCCAGCAATGATGCTGGAGGCACTCACACCCCTCTCTGCCCCAGGCTGGGCCTTCCCCAAATGGGCCTACAAAGCTGAGTTGTCCCCAGGCTCCAGGCAGATCCAGCTGTGGCACTTTCATCCTGGAGCTGCTATAGAAGGAAGAGTTCCACCATGTCATAACTTGGCAGCAGGGAGAGTACGAGGAGTTTGTCATCAAGGATCCAGATGAGGTGGCTCACCTCTGGGGCCGCAGGAAGTGCAAACCACAGATGAATTATGACAAGCTGAGACAGGCCCTCAGGTGAGAGGAGGCAGCCCAAGTGGCCAGACAGAGCAGAGTTCAAAGAAAAGAGTTGCTGTTTCTGGCACCCCGTCTGATTCCTGCCCTTTTAAGGCTTAGGAAATGCTCTTGAGTGTGGTCAGATGCCTTGTGCTTATCCAGAAACAGCTCCAGATTAGCCTTGCTGGCCTGGGGAGGGGGACATAGCTGGGTTTCTGGCTACACTCCCTGCCCACCGGGCCAACTCTCCATTCTCACCCTTGGGATCTTCAGACATTACTACAATAAGAAGATCCTGCCCAAGACCAAAGGCAAAAGATTCACATACAGTTCAACTTCAGCAAGCTCATCATAGTCAACTACCCTTTAAGGGAGGTAGAGGCAGTACCAGCCCCCAACCTGATGCTAGGGGCCCCTGCCTTGTTTTGGCCAGCCATGGTGCCCATGAGCATGCAGAGTGAGGTAGGTATGAAGGTGGTCCCTAGCCCTTGGGGTCCATCAGTCTCCCAGCAGAATCCCAGCCTTCCTTTCTGCCTCAGGGACCCATCAGCTTCCAATGTCCTACTTCCCCTGTATCATAGTCACTGAGTATCCCAGGAACAGGGTTGATACTCTAAATCTCCTAAGATACTCTAATATTCCTGTGCTAAGCATCACTGCTTTAGAAGTGGATCACAGGGAAGGAAGTAGGGGTATCAGTCCAGGGCATGTGGGCAGGGGTGATTTAACAACCATGGTCAGGGTTTCATTAGTTTTTAAAATGGTTGTTAAACAGTGTATCCTGGAGAATGTATGCCACGGAGAGCCCATTCTACCCCCACACCTTCTCCCCCTCACTCCACAGCTCCTACACAGCATGCCACTCACCTGCTGGGCTATGGTGGAGCAGATGGCTGGACAGTGGACCCCCTGAGGGCCACCAGAGGCCTCTGAGGGTAAGAAGGGGAGCAGCAGTGTCTACCATGAATGCTTGGGACTGGGGAGGGCCCAGGGGGTCTTAACCAGAGAAGGGGAGCACCCTTCGGATGAACAAATGAGTGAGGGAGCATGAGACAAGCCTTGCAGGATATTTGGTCCTGGCCAAAACACCCACTCCAAAAGGCCCCTGACATTTGCCCCTGTCCCAAATGCCCATGGAAACATTCAGTCCACCCAGACCCATCTCCCTAACCCATGTGCTATGACCAGCGGGGCCACTGAGGCAAGAAAGGTTATTGACAATACAGCCACAACACTATTATTGGACCAATAAAATGTTATAGTATTTTTTATGTATTAACCTGTAAACCAAAAGTAGAAATAAACACTCCGGGTGTTGAACCCAGGGACATTTTCTAAGAGTAGAGGTTTTGGATAGCACCAAATTTCAAGGACATTTGGCATGAACAAACATCTCCGTGGATATTTTGGGCAGGACCAAATGCCTGCTAACTGAGATAAGGGATAATATAAGTCATTTATTTATTCACCAAACATTTCTTCAGCACCAGCTATTTATTAGGTTTAGGGGTTCAGAAATGAAAAATGGCCCTCAAGGTGCTCAGAGACTAGTGAGGGGCAGAGATGGGAATACAGGCAGTGACAGATGCTGAGATCTAGGGAAGAAAATGCTGCTACAGGAATGCAGAGAAGAGAGTTAAAGCTTCCTAGAGGAGGCTGTGCCTGAGCAGGTGAAACAGGTGGAGGAAAATGCCTAGGCACGGAATGGCATTTGTAAATCTAAAAGCTGTGAACAAGTGTAGCAAATCTGAAGAACTACGGGTAGCTTGCTGTGATCAGAGAGTGAGTTATGTGATGGCAGTGGAGACAAGGGGGAGGGTGACCAATGACGCTAGCAAAGTAAACAGGTGTCCAGTAGCAGATGTCCTCCAAAGCAATGCTAAGGAGGTTGGACTTTATCTTGTGAGCAGGGGGTATCTAGGAATGAAGAGGTATGTTGAAATCTTCATTTTACTAAGATGACTTGGGTTCATTTAGAGTTTGGGTTGGAGTGAGCGTAGACTAATATGAGGAGGCTTTTGAAGACAATCTAGGCTGAAGAGGATGGAACCAGGGCCAAGGAAAGGACCGTGGCATGGAGAAGGAAGCCAACTGAAGAAAGATCAGAAAGATAAAGTTCACTCACTTACTCATTTCTTCTTTCAACAGATATTTAATGACCTCCTGTTTAATGTGCCAGCCATTGTCCTAGGGCTGGGAACACCAGCCTGAGTGAGCAAGACTGCTTTTATAGAGCTTGTAGGCAAGAGGGAGTTTGTAGATACTCAGTTAATATTTTAACAAATCAATATGAAATTATAACTGTGCTCACTGCTGCAGAGAAGTTCAGGGGGCAGAGAGCATCTAGGAAGACTTCCTTGACAAAGTGACATTTGAGCTGAGATCCGAAATGTAAAGAGGCTCCAGCTTAGTTTTGAAGGAAGGAGGAAAGCATGGCAAGCAAAGAGAACGTGTGCAAAGGTCCTAGAACAGGGAAAAGGAGCTAGGAGAAGGCAAATATGGCCACATATAATGATCTGCAGGGAGAAGGTAGAAATGTATACAGAGGCCAGCACTTACAGGGCTGTAAGCTAGGAAGTGAAAAGTCAGATTTTCTGTGCAAAAGATCACAAAGATACAGGCTCTTAATGCAGAGGCCAATGACCCACCCCTTTATTCCTTGGCAGTTTCTTGGAATAAGAACTCTTGGCCTTAGTCCCACCGCTAGTGTAGCTGGAGACCCAGAAGTCCCCCCTCTCAGAGAACACAGGGGCCTGGTTCTGGGTCCCTGTGAATGCAGTTGAGTCTGTGGGCGTGGGCAGCCCAGGGCCTGCTGGAACTCATCTGGCAGCCTGGAGCCAAATAGCACCTGAACAGTACTGCCTGTTCTTCCGCCCCCACCCACCCCTTCCCAGCTCTGGGAATGCCTTGAGCACAGAGCTCCTCTCTTTGGGAAACTATGAGGGGGGAAAAAAGTGTTCCCTGGCTTGGAGTGGGTTATTTTGTACCTCCCTGCTCTCTGCAGGTACACACACAAACCTGCCTGTGCTTGGGCCCTGAGGGAAGGTGTAGGTCACCAGAAGACTAGTAGCAGCTACATGCCTCACTTCTGGATGGTGATTCAGAAAGCTGTGCCAGCCCCTCCCCTCCACCTTCCCTCAGAGTACATGGTGCCAAGAGAGGAATCTGCTTCTGGGCAGAACAGTGTCCAAGACTATTGAACCAGAGACAAAAACTGCAAGATTGGTGCTAGAAAGGGGTGGAAAAGAAGCAGGACTATCTCCTCCACATGCCTACTCAGCTGTGGATCTCCTAGGGAGACACAGCCCTGACCTCAGGGGTCAAGGGACACAACCTTCTTGGTGAAAAATAGCAGTCTCCACCTCATGTAAGGACCTAAAGAAAAAGACAGTGGCCCAGGAGAGGGTCCTCTGGCAGAGGTCTCCATGCTTTTCCTCACAAAGAATCATTTTTACTATTTTCCCCTTACATAGATCCAACTTCAGAAATATTGTTTCTATTAAAAAAATCAGTTATGTTTTTATAACTAATTTGTTTTTCCAGTTTTTATCAACAATAGCCCCTTCAGTGTGATCACATGAAGGTGATACTTGCTCTTCTAGTTAAATGATGTAGCCTGCAGAGAAAAATGTGGAACTAGTGTTAGGCTTTTGAAACATAGAAAGTGATGTGAAGTTCTATATAGCCATACCCAGACACTCCAAACTGGGAGCCCCTATGTTTAATCCTAGGAAAAGAAGGCAGATTTGGAAGGAATGGAAGGAAGGAAGAGTTCTGGGCCAGAGCCAGACGGAGAAGAGGAAGACTGGGGCTCAGTCCATGTGCACCCGGTCTCTGGCTCCCTGGGCCCCTTCTTACTGATGATGCCACTTGTTCTTAGCTAGCAAAGGGGTTTTTATGGATGAAGAAACAGGCCTGAGAATTTCAACAACATGTCCAGGGCCATGCAACCAGTCCTTTGCCCAGCTAGAACTGCAGCCCTCTGCTACGGGGAGAGTAAAGAATGGATTCGCTGCGTTATGGCAAAGAATATCTTCAATCATTCAATCAACACATTTTTACTGAGCCCTTAATATGTGCCAGGCTGGGCGGGATCCGGAGGAAAGTAAAACAGAATGTTCCTGTCCCCACAGAGCTGTAATCACACAGATGAGAACCTGATGCTAATCAAGCAAAGGGCCCTGGAGGAGGGGCACTGGGGGTCGTAAGGAACAACCAGGACCCTTGCCCAGGCTGGGGTGGTCTCAGGAGGCTGCTCCAAGGAAGTGACATTTACAGTGAGACATGAAGCAAAGAAAAAAGAGGGCATGTGGGAGGAGAGAAAGTTTTAAGCAACAAAAAAAAAGAAAAGGGAAAAGACAGGTGGGCGGGGGGTGGGGCATTCTCTTGACCCTCTTTCTCTCCTTTTCTCTAGGACTTGGCTCTGCCTCTGCCCCTGCCTGCTCTACCCTTGCTGCCACTTGGGGAGCTTCCCAGAAGAGCTGCCCAGTTTTGCCTCCTTCACCCCTCCCCTTCTACCCTCTCTCCCCTCTGACTGGACCGCCTCTCAGGCCCCCTCTCCTCCTGGAGCAGCAGTTTCCAGGGTCCTCCAAGCCAGACACTCTGCTCTCAGAGCCCATGTGCCCCTCAGCAGCCTGGAATTTTCCAGGGCTTCCCCTGTTGGCTGAGCTGGGACAGGGGGCTGATGAGAGGCTCAGGTCTCTTGTCTCTTAGGCAGGAAGTGTTGGAGGTAAAGCTACGCCCCTCAATGAGGGCAAAGCAATGCCTGGATTCCTCGGAGGGCTTCTCCTCAGAGATACATGGACCCAAAATTGGGGAGAAAAGTCCTATGTCCCCTAATTTGGAGAATTTTGAAGCAGTGTGGACCTTGGATCCTCCTTAACTGGGGAGGAATATATGAAGTGGGGGATCCCCTAACTCCATTTCTCCTCTCGTCCACCTCCCTACTGGCTTTGCACCTTCCTGTAGGTGGAAATTGGTTTACATTGCAGGAGAATTTGAATGGATAGAGTTGGACCCAAGAGGATGGGGGCATTGCCAGGAAGGGGAGAGCATACGTGGAGATGGGAAAAACTGAGGAAGGGTGCCTCCTCCCCTCCCACTAAATTGCTAACCAGTTTAAGGAGACATTCTTTTTTTTTTCTTTTTTATTGATTTGAAAGAGAGAGAAACATCATTTTATTGTTCCACACACCTATGCATTCATTGATTTTTTTTCTCATATGTGCCCTGACCAGGGATCAAATCTGCAACCTTGTTGTGCTGAGATGACACTCTAACCAACTAAGCTAGCCCACCACAGCTCTTTTTTATTTTATTTTATTGATTATGCTATTTCAGTTGTCCCACTTTTTCCCTCCCCTTTATCTCCCTCTGCCCAGTACCCCATTCCCTCCAGCATTTCCTCCACTATGTAGTTCGTGTCCACAGGTCATACATGTGTTCTCTGGCTTCTACATTTCCTATACTATTCTTAACCTTCCTCTGTCTATTTTTTTAAAGGTTTATTTATTTATTTTTACAGAAGGGAAGGGAAGGAGAAAGAGAGACAGAAACATCAATGTGTGGTTGCCATTGGCATGCCCCCTATGGGAGACCTGGCCTGAAACCCAGGCATGTGCCCTGAATAGGAATCAAACCGGTGACCCTTTGGCTCACAGGCTGGCACTCAATCCACTGAGCCATACCAGCCTGGGCCCCTTATCTATTTTATACCTACCAGTCATGCTTCTTATTCCCTGTACTTTTTCCTCCATTCTCCCCCTTACCCTTCCTCGCTGATAATCCTCCATGTGATCACCATTTCTGTGTTTCTATTCCTGTTTCAGTTGTTTGCTTAGTTTGTTTTTGTTTTGTTTTTTAGGTTCAGTTGTTGATAGTTGTGATTTTGTTGTCATTTTACTGTTCATATTTTTAATCTTCTTCTTTTACTTAAATAAGTCCCCTTAACATTTCATAAAATAAGGGCTTGGTGATGATGAACTCCTTTAACTTGACCTTATCTGGGAAGCACTTTATCTGTCCTTCCATTCTGAATGACAGCTTTGCTGGATAGAGCAATCTGGGATGTAGGTCCTTGCTCTTCATGACTTTGAATACTTGTTGCCAGCCTCTTCTTGTCTGTAAGATTTGTTTTGAGAAATCAGCTGATAGTTTTATAGGAACTCCTTTGTAGGTAACTCTCTTCTTTTTTCTTGCTGCTTTTAAGATTCTTTCTTTATCCTTAATCTTTGGCATTTTAATTATGATGTGTCTTGGTGTGTTCCTCCTTGGGTCGAACTTGTTTGGGACTTGCATGTCTGTTTCATTCTCCAGACTGGGGAAGTTTTCCTTCATTATTTTTTCAAATTGTTTTCAGTTTCTTACTCTTCCTCTTCTCCTTCTGGTACGCCTATCGTTCAGACGTTGGATAGTTTAAAGTTGTCCCAGAGGTTCCTAAGCCTTTCCTCCATTTTTTGAATTCTTATTTCTTCATTCTGTTCTGGTTGAATGTTTATTTCTTCCTTCTGCTCCAAATGATTGACTTGAGTCCCAGTTTTTTTTCCCTTCATTGTTGGTTTCCTGTGTATTTTTCTTTCTTTCACTTTGTATAGCCTGTACTTCTTTTATTTTGAGACTATACTCCATCATTTCTGTGAGCATTCTGATTACCAGTGTTTTGAATCTGGTAATACAAAACACTGTGCATCTGATAGGTTGGCTATCTCCTTGTCACTTAGTTCTTTTTCTGGAGTTTTGATCTGTTCTTTCATTTGGGCCATATTTCCTTGTCTTGGCTCCTGTTTTGTTGTAAGGGGCAGAGACTTAGGTATCCACCAGGGCAGGGCAACCCATGTTACTGTGTCATGGCGCTGTATGTGATGGAGGGGTCAGAGAGGGAATAATGTCTCTTGCTCCCAGCTTTCAGTCACTTCCCTCACTTCCCACAAGCACATGATGCTCTTCCAGTTGCCGCCCTGGTGCTGATTTCCTGAGTGGGTGGGTTTGTGTACGTTCTAGAACCTTGTGGGGACCCCTCCAATGGACTCTCCTTAGAATTGGCAGTTTCTTCCACCACTGCAACCACTGCAGATTTTTCACAGCCAGAGGTTTTGAGGCTTTATTTCCCAGTACTGGAACCCTGGGTTGCATGGTCTGTCTCACTCCCCAGTTGTTCCTCCCAGTTTTTATCTGCACGCAAATGTGGGGTCTCCTTGTCTGCCAGCCGCCACCCCACTGCACATCCTCTCTGCCCTGGTTCCCTATCTCTTCCTATCTACAAGTCTGGATGAATATTTCTTTAACTCCTTGGTTATTGGACTTCCATACAGTTCAATTTTCTGGTAGTTCTGGTTCTTTTTTGTCTTTAAATTGGTTGTTATCCTTCTTTTGGTTGTGTGAGGAGGCAAATTGTATCTACCTATGCCTTCATCTTGGTCAAAAGCCAACTTTGACCAAAAGCCTCTTTTCTATTTTATTTTTTAAAAATCCTCACTCAAGGATATGTTTTTTGTTTTTGTTTTTGTTTTTAGGGTGTGTGGAGGAGAGAGAGAGAGAGAAAGAGAGAACAATGTGAAAGAGAAACTTCAATCTGTTGTCTCCCATACACACATTGACCAGGGATCAAACCTGCAACCTAAATGTGTTCCCTGACCAGGGATGGAATCTGCAACCTTTTGGTGCACGTGCTGATGCTCCAACAAATAGAGCCACCAGCCATGTCAAGGAACATTCTTAATCTCAACTTTTTTTGAGAAACATGAGAGTAAAGTTTCATCATTTGAAGTACCCCACACCTGCCCACATGAGGAGGAAGTCAAAGGTCTCATTTGGGAAGGGATCAGTAGTTGATTTGTTCCCTGAATCTCAGGGCAACCCCTTCATTCTGTGAGGCCCATGTTCCTTACCCAGTCTCCCTCCTGCCCCTCCACACACTTCTTTTCCATCCTTCTGATTTCTGTGACCCTGAGACATGCATGCAGGTATGTCCTTCTATCTCCATTTCCCAAGACCCAATCAAGTGGAGCCAATAGGGACTCTGTAATACTGTACTGCAGACCATAAATAAAATGCCCTTGGCAAACTTCCCTCTTGGCTGACATTCCTGCTGCTCTCTGATCTGTTGTGGACCTAAACTCTGGGATGAGGCCTGGAACAGCTATGGAAATGAAGCCAGCCAGTCTCCTCCCTCCTGCTGCCCTCATGTCACAGAGATAAAGGCTAAAAGAAGCCACCCTGGAGATGTAGAAAACCAGCCTCAAGGAAAGAACAGAGCAGAGCAGGGATCTTTCAGAATGACCCTTGGGTGCCTGCTGTGGATCCCTAAGCAGAGCTCTAAGGGGCAGGGGTGAAGGGTGGTACTGGCAGAGTCCCTCTTGTTCTGAGCTCCAAGTCCTAAAAGTGGTGACAGGGGATGATTGAAACATTGGGTGGCTGGAGAAGGGGAGACACATGAAAGATGGTCTTTTGCTTAACCAAGGAAGTGCCAAGGTGATTGAACCATATTGCTCTCCTATCTCCAGGCTGTCAATGACAGGTTCAGGATTTGTCTCCACTTCCTTTCTATGATGAGTAGCAGGGACCAAGGAGGTGCACAGGGTCTCTTTGTCCATCGTTTGTCCCTGTCCCCCATTCAAAGAGTAAGGGTGCTTCCCTCTCTCTGGATCCCTGTACTCTTTCCTTTCTGCTGCCTCTCAGTGCTTCTTTGTGGTAGGTGCATTACTGTCACAAATGGAAGGGGAAAGAGAGACCCAGAGTGGGGCAGGGTTAGGCCTCACCCCACAGGAAGGTTGAGAAGAGCAAGGAACACAGACCCAGGCCAACAGAAATAATCTAAAGGTATTCCTCATCTCAATCTCCCTCCCCCACCCTAGATGCCTATAAAGGGGGACCTCAGTGTCTTTACCAGGAGATCCCAGGGGCTACAGAGAAAACTACTCCCCACTTCCTCCTAAAGCCACAGGCCCAAACACCAAGGCTTTCCCAATAACCTGCCCAGTTTGGGAAGACAAAGAGTTAGGGCTGTCTGCTCTAGAAAGAGGGCCTTAAATCCAGTTGAGAGAGGCCAGCCCAGGGGACAGAGTCCCATAATGAGAACCCATGTGTCCTCTGCCTTGTGTCTTCTTCAGTGGTTTGTGGTTGCTGAGACCCCCCACTCTTCAGGCAATACTTTGCTTCACTATTCTAAAATTTCCCTTTGGGGTAGGTGAACTTAGGAGACTGAAAATTTAGTTTCAGAGGACATAAGTTTCCAGGTGGCACAGTCTGCATTTTCGACAACAGATTCAGGTAGAACAGAGCTTGACAGCCTCAGCACTATTGACATTTTGGGCTGCAAAATTCTTTGTTGTAAGGAGCTATCTGTACATTCCAGGATGTTTAATATATCCTTGGCCCCTAGAGAGCAATAAGCACCCTCCTTTCCTTTCCAAACATTGTGAATTGTCCCCTGGGGGGAAGAAATCATCCCTGGTTGAGAATCTCTTCAGCAGAGAATGATGGCTTTCCCAACTCCGGGTTTTGCAGCAGAGGAGACTCAAGCCCTGCACACAGAACTGTTGGTTTCCACGTTGCAAGAGTGCCCTCTGCTGGCCATAGTCAGTACTAGCAATTGGAAGAGCTCAGAGCTCTGAACTAGCCTGGGTGGGTAGAGTCCATGGGGAGCCCATGAAAAGGCTATGGACAGCTTCGAGTCTTTTGAGAGGAAGACGCAAATCACAGGAGAAAAACATTGTACGTTAATCCTCCCATTTCAAACTCCTTTTGAAAATCATGAACTATTCACCCAAGTCTATCAGCAAGTCTAATATAACAACAGACTGTGGGGTGTCAGCTCCTCTGGTACAACTGGCGCCGCTATCAACCCTAGATCACACCTCCTGGTCTTGTGGCCTCCAGCCTCCCCTGAGAAGAGGATGAAGTGGCTACTCAGCCTTCTTCCAGGAGCAGTGGGAACTATTTCTCGAAAAAGAAAATATCTACTAAGAAGGGCTCTCTCTCAGTGGCTTAAGTGGGCTCAAGTTTAAAAAACAAAGCCTAGCAACCATTTCTATGCAGGCAAATCTCTCATGCAAACCGCATTTCAGGGAGAAGCCTGCCCTAAGCTGCCTGTCTCTTGCCCTGAACTGCTTATTTGCACTGTGTTGCTGCCATCTGAGCCAACCTGTATAAAGGGGCTTCTGGAATTCTATTTCAACCAATAGAACTAAGGCTTTTCCTATTCAGCTGGAGCTGTGCAGCTATATCCCCATCAATATCTTTACCTCATTTGTGTGAGGATGGACCAATCAAGAACCAGGGGCGGGACTTCAGTCTATATAATTCAGCCCCATCTGCCCCTGCCCCGCCCCGCCCGCGCCCCCTCCCCCAGTCCCACTCTAGGAGCATACTTCCCCTTTCCACCAAGGCCAAAGACACTCTTGGCTGGACCTGAAGCAGAAACACTGAAGATGAAACACCAGCGATATTTCACCAGAGCAGAGCAGAGCCGCTAGCCAAAGAGAGCCCCGGCCCCAGGGCTGCATTGCCTCGCAGCCATGCTGCTCCACAGCTGTACTGCTCAATAATTGAGCTGTAACACTATTGAACTCTTCCACAGCTGTCAGGTTTTCACAGTGGTACTGTATTACAATTGAGCTGTTTGCACTGAATAGTTTCCTTCTTCACTGTCCCCCAAATTGGGGATTCCTGTTGGTCTTGAATTGACACCTACTATGGGTTAACAGAACCAAGAGGAGATTCAGTTGGCTCACCACTACCCCTGTTCCTGGGCCCCTCGGCTCTATCACACCAAAGACAAAAACAGAAGCACTCACTCAGGCAGAGTTTTACTGAGTCAGACTTCCAGGCTTCATAAATCTTAGACCGTTAGGAGCGAGTGGGATCTTTGACATCATCAAGTTCAGCCCCCTAATTTTGCAGGCCCAGAGAGAGAAACAGACTTGCTTAAAATCTTGCATGTAGGAGAGCCAAATTTAGAATGTAAATTTCCTAATTATCAGTCAATATGCTTCTGATTTACCATAATCTCTTGGACTGAGAGTTTAAGAGGCCCTTAAAATTCCTCAGAAATAAAATATATTACATAATGAGAGAGAAATTTTAAGTTATTCCTGTGTAATTTTTAATATGACCATAGTAGCAAACATTTCCCTTTTTGTGTGCATTTTGGAGTTTGATTACTTATGGGCTAGTGCTGTCCTCTAATTGGCATGTGTTAATATTATGTCCCCTTAAAGCCATATTGTCAGGTTAGTGCAGCACACCCTTGTTAAATGGAAGGTGTTGTTACCAGACCACTTGATTAGCATATGGATGTGGCCTTGGAGATTTAAAAACAAACAAAAAAGCAAAGCATTTGCTGCCCTGAGTTGCTAGTGGCAATGAGAATAATCCCTACCCTCTCCCCTTTTCTTCCCAATGAAGGACCTTGACCAAGAGCAGAGAAAAAAATTCAAGTGCCATGTATGATTTACACACACTTATATATAATTCACCAAAGATTTCTTAAATGCCTACTATGTGCCAAACACTGTGCTGCCAGGTAATGAGGTGCAAGGTATCTGCCCTTAAGATGCTTTCATCTGTGAAGTGTCACAGGGAGCTGACAGGAGTCAGTGCCTGGCACAGGAAGTCAGCAGTTTGCACTGGAGCAGGGAGCGGGGTGGGCAGTCAGGGGATTGAGTATTGAGCACTTGACAGGAAAGTTTTTTTATAAGTGTTTAACACCTAATTTAAATATGAATTTGTTTACTTTTTATAGTCAGTCGACCAACTGTGAATGCCTACAAGTAAATCTTAAGTCACTTCTAACCCCCAAATGCAGAAAGCCAGTCAATATGTGTAGATTGCTTATAAAGTTATCAAAACACATATACGATTCTATGATCACTTTTTTTATCTACTATTACTTCATGAACACTTCATCCTTTACTCATAGTTAACGTTGATCATCTTAACCATAGCAGAATATCCTGTCATGTTGAAACGGCATATATTTGTCTATTACCCTTTGGGTGGTCTTTTATTGGGTTGGCCAAAAAGATCTGTTTGGTTTCTCCATAAAATAAAACACATATTTTTCTTTTTTTAATGATCTTTTATTGATTATGCTATCACAGTTTTCCAATTTTTCCCCCTTTGTCCCCTTCCACCCAGCACTCCCCAGTCCCTCAGGCAATCCCCACACCATTGTTCAAGTCCATGAGTCATGCATATAAGTTCTTTGGCTACTCCATTTCCTATACCATGCTTTACATCTCCATGGTTATTCTGTAACTACCTATTTGTATTTCTTAAACCCCTTACTTCTCCACATATTTCCCCACAACCACCTCCCATCTGGCAACCATCAAAACCCTCTCTGTATCCATGATTTTGTCTCTGTTCTTCTTGTTTGCTTACTTTGTTTTTTAGATTCAATTGTTGATAGATATGTATTTTTTACCTTTTATTGTTCATAATTTTGACCTTCTTAAATAAGCTCCTTTAACATGTCATATAATTATGGTTTGTCGATGATGAACTACTTTAGTTTTTTTCTTGCCTGGGAAGCACTTTGTCTGTCCTTTGATTCTAAATGATAGCTTTGTTGAGTAGAGCAATCTTGGATGCAGGTCCCTGCTTTTTATGACTTTCAATGTTTCTTGCCAGTCCCTTCTAGCCTGCAGGGTTTCTTTTGAGAAATCAGCTGACAGTCTTATGGGAACTCCCCTGTAGGTAACTAACTTTGTTTCTCTTGCTGCTTTTAAGATTCTTTCTTTATCTTTAATCTTTGGCATTTTAATTATGAAATGCCTTGGAATGGGTTTCTGTGCATTAATTTTGCTTGGGACTCTCTACGCTTCCTAGACTTGCATGTCTATTTCCTTCACTAAATCAGGGAAGTTTTCTTTCATTATTTTTTCAAATAGATTTCCAATTTCTTCCTCTTTCTCTTCTCCTTCTGGCACCCCTATAATGTGAATGTTGGAATGCCTGAAGTTGTCCCAGATGCTGCTTACAATATCCTTGTTTTGGGGGATCCTTTTTTCTTCTTGTTCTGATTCATTGATTTTTGCTTTCTTAATTTCCAAATCATTGATTTGATTCTCAGTTTCATATACTCTAGTGTTGTTTCCCTGTAAATTGTTCTTTATTTCAACTAGCAAATCCTTCATTTCTTTTTTTTAATTTTCTTTTTAAGTACATTTTATTTATTAAACTATTATAGTTGTCCCACTTTTTTCTCCCCTTTGTTCCCCTATGCCCTACACACTCCCTTCCACCAGCATTCCCCCACCCCCTGAGTTCATGTCCATGGGTTGTACATATAAGTTCTCTGGCTTCTCCATTTCCTACACTATTCTTAAGCTCCCCCTGTATATTCTAAACCTACCACCTATACTTCTTATTCCCCACCTTTTCTCCCATTCTCCCACCTCACCTTCCCCACTGAAAATCTTCCATGTTGTCTCCATTTCTGTGATTCTTTCCTGTTCTAGTCATTTGCTTAGTTTGTTTTTGTTTTATTTTGTTTTAGGTTCAGTTATTGATAGTTGTGATTTTGTTGTCACTTTATCATTCATATTTTTTACCACCTTCTTGTTCTTAGATAAGTCCCTTTAACATTTCATATAATAATGGCTTGGTGACGGTGAACTCCTTTAACTTGTCCTTATCTGGGAAGCACTTTATCTGCCCTTCAGTTCTAAATGATAGCTTTGGGGGATAGAGTCATCTTGGATGTAGGTCCTTGCCTTTCATGACTTGGAATACTTCTTTCCAGCCCCTTCTTGCCTGCAAGTTTTCTTTTGAGAAATCAGCTGATAGTCTTATGGGAACTCCTTTGTAGGTAACCGTCTCCTTTTCTCTTGCTGCTTTTAGGATTCTCTCCTTATCTTTAATCTTGGCTAATGATGTGCCTTAGTGTGTGCTTTCTTGGGCCTAACTTCTCTGGGACTCTCTGAGCCTCTTGAACTTCTTGGAAATCTATTTCCTTCTCCAGATTGAGGAAGTTCTCCATTATTTTTTCAAATAAGTTTTCAATTTCTTGCTCTTCCTCTTCTCCTTCTGGAACCCCTATGATTCAGATGTTGGCATGTTTAAAGTTGTCCTGGAGGTTCCTAAGCCTCTCCTCATTTAAAAGAAATGTATTTATTTTTCTTATTTCTTCATTCTGTTCCAATGGAATGTTTATTTCTCCCCTTTGTTCCATATTGTTGATTTGAGCCCCAGTTTCCTTCTCATCACTGTTGTTTCTGTGTATATTTTCTTTATTTCACTTTGTATCACCTTTACTTCTTCTATTTTGTGTCCATACCCAATCATTTCTGTGAGCATCCTGATTACCAGTGTTTTGGATTCTGCATCTGATAGGTTGGCTATCTCCTAGTTGTTTAGTTCTATTTGGGGAGCTTTGATCTGTTCTTTAATTTGGGACATATTTCTTTGCCTCAGCTCTCCTGTTGCATTGTAAGGAGTGGAGCCTCAGGTATTCATCAGCGCAGGATAACCCACTTTGGGTGTTGTGGCTCTGTATGTGGTGGAGGGGTCAGAAAGGGAACATGCAGGCATGCTCAGCTTTTGCCTTACCTTCAATCACTTTTTCTGCTACCCGCAAAAGTTGGGCTATTCTGGTGCTGATTCCCAGGTGGGTGGTTTTGTGTATGTTCTAGGAACCTGTGGGTCTCCCTAGTGAACTCTGCTGTGAGACTGGGAGTTTCTCCTGCAGCTGCAACCCCTAGATGTTTTTACAGCCCAAGGTTTTGAGGCTTTATCTCCTCACACTGGAAGTTCTCCATTACAGAACCCAGTTCTCCCTGGGTTGCGTGATCTGTCTTGCTCCCCAGTTGTTCCTCCCAGTTTATCTGCATGCAAATGTGGGACTGCCAGCTGCCACCTTGCTGTGCATCCCCTCCTCTGTGGCTTCCCATCTCTGCCCCTCCTACCAGTCCGAATGAATGTTTCTTTTTTAACTCCTTGATTGTCAGACTTCCATACAGTTAGATTTTCTGGAAATTCTGCTTATTTTTTGTTTTTAAATTTGTTGCTGTCCTTCCTTTGTTGGTGTGAGGAGGCAAAGTTTATCTACCTACACCTCTGTCTTATCTGGAAGTCCTTTCCTTTGTTTCTGACTAAAACTTTTTTTACACTTTTTTTTGGTCCTCACTAAATTCCTTGAGCATCCTTATAACCAGTATTTTGAACTCTGAACCTCATAGATTGCTTATCTCTCTTCTGTTTAGTTCTTTTCCTGGAGTTTTTATCTGTTCTTTAATTTGAGCCATGTTTCTTTATTTCTTCATTTTGGCAGACTTTCTGTGTTTGTTTCCATATATTAGGTAGAGCTGCTATGAATGTGTGTCTTGGTAGCATGGCCTAATGTAGTGGGTATCCTATAGGTTCCAGTGGCACAGCCTTCCCAATCACCCAAGCTGGGTACTCATGGTGCACCCTTTGTTTGGGCTGAGTACACCTGCCTCTTGTAGTTGAGACTTGATTGTTATTAGTAGGTCAATGGGAGGGATTTACTCAAGACAGTCAGCTATAAGAACTGGCTGAAAAGACACATTTTTCATTTTCACCAATAACTTTATTGATATATTCAGTATGTTGGCTATCTACTGATATTGGCTTCTAGTGGGTAAAAGCTAGGGGTGCTGCTAAACATCTTCCAATGCATAAGATAGCCCCACAGCAAAGAATTATTTGGCTAAAATGTCAATAGTACCAAGAAACTTCACAAACTACTTTTAACAAGTCACAGCCCCTTCTCCATACCCTGCACAATTTTTTGTGTGTGTTCCAGTTTCATTTTTACCTTTCTTGAAATAATAAAGCATAATACACTGAAAATGTTACATATCTTCTTCCATCCTCAATATTAACGTGGCTGCACAAAAATTCAACAATTTTGATGTTTTTTTAAATACATGCTGATAGACAGTTGGCACAATACAATCTAACAAAATTGTTTTTCATATGAAGTTAAAGAAAACTAAGCACTACTAGAGCCATTGTACAGAAAAAACTAAATGAGCTTTTTGGCCAACCCAGTAGAATGTTTCTTATTATTTGCTTTGTGAATAAAATGGTTTCAAAATCTTTCTCCATAATCTCTTCTTTCTTTTTAAAAATTAATTCCTGGAGATATATTCTCAGGAGTGAAATAACTGGGTCAAAACTTATGGCATTTTAATGATTTCAGATAGATATTACCCAACTGTTTTAAGTAAATTAATTCTGTAAGATCCTTCTCTGGTCATTTGGACTGAGGACTGTTATATCCATTTCAAATGTTAGTAATGTAGCTAATTAATACTTTTTATAATTTTTCATTGCTTTGTCCTTTGAGAGGCTCTGACAAGTCAGGGCAACCCACCAGGCAGAATCAAGTAAGCACAGCAGTAATTGCCTGCAGGGTTCAGCCAGAGGGAAACAAGGAATGGGTAAGATTTGGTCTTTGAGCCAGAGGTTTTGCCTCCAAATGGAATGAGACCCAAACAGCACAGTCACCATGAACTACTGACAGGAACTTAGAAATGTAGCCAGAGATACCATCAGTCAGCCCCATCTATTTTTCAACTGAGGGTTCAAAGTTCCCCCAAAATAAGTTGCCCTGCCTATGTCACTAAGGACAGCAAAACCTGTTTATCAATCCCTATGTATCAAGCTCATTCACTTTTCCTACCACCAGTGTGCTGTGGACTGATGGACAAAATGCCACAACTGCAGGCCTTGGTGCTACTATAAAGCCACCTTCTCCAACCTCATATGAGCCATCACATGTCTGCTAGTCCTGGATTAACTCGCAGTATCCTTTATAAATCTGTTCTCTTACCTATATCCCACTCTCTTTCTCTCTATTCACTTCTTACTAGAGCTTCCCTCCCCTGCTCTGGTCTATTCGTCCAGTCCCAGGAAGGAGTTGTCTCCACAATGATGAAACCCCTCCCACTTGTATCAAACAAAGAAGGTCAGGCAAGGTTGTACTGGGGACTTGGGAACGGGAGTGGTGCCATGTTTCTTCCATGACTTCCTTATGACTAAATTCAGTGAACACGCTTTTGGTCCTTAATCCTTTACAGCTCTCCCATTCCTAAGTTCTTTTTCAAATTCCTTACTGGGCTCCTTTATGCGTCCCCATTTCCCATGTTCTCCAGAACATTGACTACAGCTTGGTATATTCTACATACACTTCCTACATGGTTTCAGTTTTGTCTTCTCTCCTTGCTTTAACCACCACCAAATTCTGACTGTTGACATATCTACACAGTCAGCCATGACCTCTGACTCAAGTGTGAGCCTCATTGGGCTCACTAATCACTGAGCATCTCTGCCTGGATGTACCACTGGCACCTCAAACATTCCATGTCCCAAATGCAATTCTTTGTCTCCACATCCAGTACTGCCCCCTATTCTCCTTTTCTTCTGGTTTCTTGAGTTAATGACACCACAATATATCCAATTACACCCAAGTAGAAACCAGGATGGAATGCTATGCTTTCTTCTCACTCATCTCCTATACCCAGTCCATCACCAAATCCTAAAACTTCTCAAATCTATCCTCTTCTGAACAACTCTACACTGACCTAAATTAGGTCTTCACCAACCTCTTAGAGAGTCTAAGCTTGTCCCTTTCCAATTCATATTCTGCACTGCCAGGTGCTCTGTTAAAAATATCAATTTGGAGTTCCAGCCAAGATGGAGGCACAGGCAGAAACCCTTTGCTTCCTCGCCCAACCAAAAGGAGCATAACAACCTATCTAAAATCAATAAAAAAACATAAGTGCCAGAAAATCAAACTGCATGAAACTCCAACAACCGAGGAATTAAAGAAAAAATCAATCAGAACAAGCAGACCAGTAAGGCGGCAGACCATAGATCATGCAGGCGGGCCAGCTGAGAAAAACCACTGCAAGCGATGGACAGGGCAGGGGGGCTGGCCGCAGCCAGGTGGTGGGCTGTGTGGGCAGGGCTGACTTAAGGGGAGAGTGGACTATGGTGGTTGCCTCAGTGGGAGAAACTCCCAGTCTCACATGAGAGTCCATTGGAAAGTGCACTAAGGACTAGCAGGTGAGCTGCATTATTCCCTCTCTGGCTCCTCCCCCACAGGCAGTGCCACAGCACAGCAAAGAGGGTTGACCTACCCAGGTGAATACTTAAGGCCCCACCCCCTTATGACTTATCAGGGGCACCAAGACAAACAAATATGGTCCAAATGAAAGAACAGAGCAAAACCTCAGAAAGACAACTAAGCGAGGAGGAGATAGCCTATCTGATGGGGAATTTAAAGCCCTGGTAATCAAAATGCTCACAGATCTGATTGAGCTTGGTCAAAAAATGAAAAATCAAATGAAAGATACCCAAAATGAAAAAAGCAAAATATTCAGGGAGCCAACAGTGACAGGAAGGAAGCCAGGATTCAAAGCAACAATTTGAAACAAAAGGAAAAAATAAACTTCCAACCAGAACAATGAAGAAACGAGAATTTAAAACAGTGAAGAGAGTCTTACAAACCTCTGGGACAACCTGAAATGTTCCAATATCCGAGTTATAGGGGTGCCAGAAGGAGAAGAACAACAGCAAGAAATTGAAAACTTATTTGAACAAATAATGAAGGAAAACTTCCCCAATCTGGCAAAGGAAATAGACTTCCAGGAAGTCCAGAGAGTCCCAAAGAAGCTGGACCCAAGGAAGCTAGACCCAAAGAAGTTGGACCCAAAGAGGAACACACCAAGGCACACCATCATTAAGTTACCCAAGATTAAAGATAAGGAGAGAATCTGAAAAGAAGCAAGAGGGAAGGAGACAGTTACCTACAAAGGAGTGCCCATAAGGCCATCAGCTGATTTCTCAAAAGAAACCTTGAGTCAAGAAGGGGCTGGAAAGAAGTATTCCAAGTCATGAAAGGCAAGGACCTACATCCAAGATGACTCTATCCCCCAAAGCTATCATTTAGAACTGAAGGGCAAATAAAGTGCTTCCCAGATAAGGACAAGTTAAAGGAGTTCATCATCACCAAGCCCTTATTATGTGAAATGTTAAAGGGACTTATCTAAGAAAAAGAAGATCAGAAATATGAACAGTAAAATTACAACAAACTCACAACTATCAACAAATGAACCTAAAAGAAAAGAAAGACAATGAAAACAAAAACTAAGCAAACAAGTAGAACAGGAACAGAATCAGACAAATGGACATCACATGGAGGAATCTCAGTGGGGAGTGGGAAGGGAGGAATAGGGAGGAAAAGGTACAGGGAAGAAGAAGCATAATTAGTAGGCATAAAATAGATGGGACAGATAAAAAATGGTATAGGAAACAGAGGACTCAAAGAACTTATATGTACAACTCATGGACATGAACTAAGGTAGGGGGTGATGCTGGAGGGTTGAGGAGGCAGAGCAGAGAGGGGATAAAGGGGAAAAAATCGGGAAAACTATAATAGCATAATCAATAAAAATACTTCAAAAAAATTTCATGTCAATATGATCATGTGACTTAAAAGCCTTCAGTGGTTCCCTTGATAAAAAAAATTCTCTGTCCCCCCAGTGGTAGTAATTTATTTTGACTATAATGTCATTTAAATAGATACAGACATAAAACTAGGTATAAAAACATATTTATGGCACATAAAACTATAAAAACAATTGCAGTTTACCAGTTAAATAGAAACAAAAATTTAAAACCAATACATTTTAAATAAAAATGTTAATTTACTGCAACAAATGATGTTTGCTGAAAATAATTGCCACATAAACTGTGAATATCAAAGGAATCCCTCAGTGGGGGCGTCTCTAGAGTTTGTTAAGCATGGGATGACTCACTTCTCCCACTATTTTCTCTATTAAAACTTCTGCTAAGCCTTTGTTCACTCAGCCTGCTGGGAGGACATTTGGCTTCCTCAAGGTACAAATGCATCATTCATATATTAAGTCCTCTTTTGTTCTCTTCTCATTAGCTGATACAATTAAAGCAGCACTACTTGGTGCCAACTCATCACAAACACAAATGCAAATGCAGACAATATAGGTGCTGGCCAGATGATCCAAAACATGATTATGTCATTTGTTTTTTATATTGTCATTAAAAGACACAAAAGTTAACCTTTCTGAATTCCATGGACTTTAGGTTGAGACTTAAAGAACCAAGAACAAGTGTCATAAGGCATGGGATTCAGGAGCTCACTACTGCAGCCCCACAAACAGAGACCCTTCTGCAGCCACTTACCACCACCCACTTGACATTCTGGTGGCACCAGATTGCTTATGCTTCCGGGTTTGGGGTTCCTGCTTATCCCACTGACTGAAAGGCCCTGTCTTGCCCATTTCTTAAGCTAACTCCTCTTCATTCTTAAAGATTTCACTCAGAAGCTCATCTTGACCCCATAGGAAAGGTCAAATAGGGCCCTACCACTCTCTACAGTGCTAGCACCTAGTCAGGGCCTGGCTATGCCCACATGAGACAACAGCTACTAACCTAAAATCTAGGCTTTATGTTGTAGTGAAGGGAAACTCTTACTGTGGCTGGGCTGTTGTACTTTTTTTGATGATTATTTGTGACCTTGGACATGCATTTTGTTACCATGAAAGAGTCCGTCGGACTAACAAGGAGTCTCCCCCATCAACCAAGATGGCAGCAGGGGGGAGGTTCTTACACTTAGAGGGTGAAAAGCTAGCAAGATAATTGGAAAGAAAAGAACTTCCCACCTCCAGTACCAGATTGGGAGTGGAACGAGGGGAAGGCAGGCACATGTACCATAGAAATCAAAATGCTGCAGGGGGAGGTGCTAACCAAAGAGGTCTGCCAGTCTAGCCTGGGGAAAGAAGGGATTCATTGGGAGGTGGGCCCACCCAAAGCACATAAATGTTAAGGGAATTGATTGGTCATTTTGAGAAAGTACCAAGTCTCACACCCAAGCTAATGTAATCCCAGGGGGAAAAGGAAGCTCTCTCTTGTAGGGACCTGGACTCAGTACACTTGCTTGTTCTCTCCATGGGCCACACGGCCTTAGCAACCACTTGGTTCATGACCTCCAGGAGGGAGCCTCTCGCTTTCTCTTGCCCACCTGGTGGTGCCCTTGCTCAAGTGTTCATGCACTCTCTAATCTAGGAGCACACAACCACGGGACCACGGCAGCTGCATGGCCCAAGGTTGCACAGCCCATGGCCACACACACAGGCTCCAGGAGGGAGCTTGAAATGGACAGCATCTAGGAATAAGATAAGCTACTTGGATAGGGACTAAAGCACTTAGCAGCTGCTTGCAGCCTTCAAAGGACTGTACTTTAAAATGAAGCAGGAACTCTGGATGCTGGCTTTTTTTCTTGACATCACTGAGGACATGGTTGGACTTTTTCCATGGCAGAAAAAAGAGATGGTCTTTGAGGCAGGAGTCCACCATTCTCTCAGGCTGCTCAGCACCTGAAATAAAACCTCTTTCCTTTTGCACTTGCATCTACCTCACAAGTTTGGTTTTTGTGGTTTGATTACAATTTCATCACCTTGAGCCTCATGTGCCTTATTTATGAAACAGGGACAATACAGATAAACTGGATCAGGAGTAAAATTACAAGTAAATTTGATTCAGCATTGTTTCAAAGGCAAAATATTGGAAGCAACAAAAATGTCCATCTCCCATGCGAAGTAAATAAATTGCAGTACTACCATACAATGGAACATTGAGCACAGATGGAGAAAAACCTCTAAAATTTGTTTTTAAGAGAGAAAAGTAGGAATACAGTAGTGTGCATGGGATCTTACCATTTGTCTAAAAAGGAGGGCATACATAGTCATATTTACTTGATTATGCATTAAAATGTCTGGAAACTTTTGCTTCTGTAACTATTGGGGAGTAGCAGCCAGGGCTCTGTGCTACCCCATGGCTGTGGGCCTCAACAAGGGTCAAAAGATGACCAAGAACATGGGCAAGTTGAGGCACAGACACTGCTGTAAGCACCTCACCAAGCACACCAAATTTGTGCAGGATGTGATCCAAGAGATGTGTGTCTTTGCCCCTATAGGCAGCACACCATGGAGTTGCTCAAGGTCTCCAAAGACAAGAGGGCCCTGAAATTTATCAAGAAAAGGATGGGGACACACATCCATGCCAAGAGGAAGAGAGGGAAGGATGAACATCCTTGTAGTCATAAGGAAGGCACCAGCCAATAAGGACTAAGCCCCATCCCCTCTATGTGTAATAAAACCTGTTCAGAAAATATTTTTTTTCTGGAAATATCAACAAAAACTAATAGCACAGGTTACCTATTGGGGAGAAGGAAATAGGTGGATAGAGGACAAATATGAAAATAAATACTTTTTTAAATATTTATTTTTAGAGAGGGGGGAGTGGAGGGAAAAAGAGAGGGAGAGAAACATTGATGCAAAAGAGAAACATTGATCTATTGCCTCTCACAGGCACCCCGACCAGGGACCAAACCTGCAACCCAGGCATGTGCCATGACCAGCAATCAAACCGGCAATATTTTGCTTTGTGGGACAACACCCAACCAACTGAGCCACAATGGTAAGGGTGAAAGTAGATATTTTACTGCAAAAAAGAAAAAACTTATAGTTATAATTTTAAAGTAGAAGACTATTACTTGTGAAAAATTAAATAAATTTAAAAGTAAATGATAATATTACCTGCTATAGTTACATCACAGTATCACTAGAAAGATCGGATAAATTTGTAAAAGCATGTGCTATTGTTGTAAAGTGTGAAGTAATAATGGTATTTTGTGGTGAAGCTACTATCCCATAGTACTACTAATAATTATATGGTTGACCCTTGGACAACGTGGGACTTATTACCCCCACAGAGTCAAAAATCTACATATAACTTTTTACCCCAAAAAAACTTAATTACCAGTTGGCCCTTCATATCCACAGGTTTTGCATCTGTGGATTCAACCAATTGCAGACCTAAAACAGTATTTTTGATCTGTGGTGGGAATCCATGGATGTGGAGGGCCAACTATACTAATAGATTACTGTGGACAGGAAGCCTTACCAATTAACACATATTTTATATGTTATATGTATTATATACTGTATTTTTACAATAAAGTAAGCTAGAGAAAAAATGTTATTAAAAATATCATAAGGAGCTCTGACTGATGTAGCTCAGTTGGTTAGGCATCCTCTAGCAAGCTGATAGGTCACCAGTTCAATTACTGGACAGGACACATGCTTGGGTTGTGGGCCAGGTCTCCTGTTGGAGATGTGCAAGAGGCAGCCAATCAATGTTTCTTTCACACAACAATGTTTTTCTCCCTTCCTTCCCCTCTCTTTAAAAACAAATAAAAATATTTTTTAAAAATGTATAAGAAAAAGAAAATACATTGTACTTATTGAAAAAAATTCACATATAAGTAGACCTGTACAATTCAAACTCATGATGTTCAAGGGTCAACTGTAACAACAAATGTGTCACATGCCTTCCCTTCTCCATGCCAACATCTCTCTCATATACACTCACTTGGGGAGGGTCAGGCATTACTATCATTTTACAGAAGAAAGATGATTGAAAGAAGAGAAATGACAACTGACTGACACATGATCTTATACCTGCTTATAAGAAGCCTTCCCCAAAAAACCTTATATGGCACCCTCTTCTACTTCCTACCCTCCTTTTCCACACCTCAGAATCACCACATATCTTCCCATGGACCCTCATACAGTCAGGGGCTCTTCCACAGATTGTCTCAAATATCTACCTTTAATTCCACATATAATTTTCCCATTATCCCAGTACACATATTAGTTCTCATGACCTTCCCTCATTCACTCTGACATTCTCAAAGAAACATGAAAGTTGCAAAAACCCAAAGCAGTTTTATAGCAGGCTCCACACATACATACTGGATGCTGTGTCTTGAGACCCTAAGACCAACTTGGCTGACCTTATTACCTCTTGTCCCTCTTCCCCTTTGTCAAATGTTTCAAAACACAGCAGAACCGGAAGGGATGGGAACTGAAGAGCAGCCAGGTACCATGCAAATAATAATCCAGTGCTGCCCACAGCAATGGTCTCCTCTGATAAGAAATTGTGCAATGCCCTACCCCAGTAGTTCAGTTGGTTAGAGCATCATCCCTATATGCTGAGGTTGGTTCCAGGTTCGATCTCCAGGCAAAGCACATACAAGAAGCAACCAATGAATGCATAAATAGGTAGAATAAGAAATCTCTCTCTTTCTCTCTCTCCAAAATCAATTTTTAAAAATTAAAAAAAAAGAAGTTGTGTGCTAAGGCTTACTCCAGTTAAGGTATGGTTAAAAAGACCCTAATGAAATGACTAAACACATGGATTTTGGCTATAAGTTTTTTCATTCAACAAACATTTACTGAGTGCCTACTAAGTGCCAGGCACAGAGTTAGATAATGGCATGCTAGTAAACCATCTCTCCAAAAAAAATAAAAATAAAAAAGCCATGATTCAAAGTATTTGCCAGTCACCATGGTGTAAGTACTCCCACCATCAACAATATCAAACTATATGATATCACTGAATATGGAATTGAGAAGAAATTGGCACAACTGGTTCTCCTGAGCCAGCACAAGCTGACTCCACCACACCACTGGACAATTAACAAAATACACATGGAGTCTACATTTATAAGTTTATAGTATAATAATAACTGACATTTGTTGAGTGCTTATGATGTGCCAGATAATATTTTAAGAACTTTATAGTTATAAAACATTTAATTATCACCAAAACCCCTCTAAGGTAAGTATTATCATCTGATAACAAAAAATAAACATATAATCTTAAAGTGTAATAAGTGCTGTGAAGCAAATGAACAGGGTATTGTAATTGATAGTGACCAATGGAGCAAGGCCCAGAGAGAATGTTTTACAGGTAAATGTTTAACAACTCATTCTGGGTGGGTGTGGGTCACTTGGATTTATGGTGTTCTCTGATTTTTATGGTGTAAAAGTACTCCCACCATGCCTGATTTCAAGCTAACAATGTAACTTCAAATGGTTTCTAAAATTCCTAAAAATTTAACAAATGGCTCTCATGAGTCAGTATATAAGCTAATATTGCCAGCTCAAGCATACCACTTGGACAGGTTGAAAGAGGAGGAAAGTAGATCAAATTTAGAAGGAACAATTACAGGTCTCTCAAGGGGAGGGCATTTAAGCAGAGAAATAAGAAATAACAAGGAAGTAACTTTGTACATAATCAAAGTTGACTCAGGAATAGTGGCATGAAATGAGGAGAAAAAGGTTAGATCATGTAGTAGCTCAGAAACAATAGGCAGGAGTTCAAAATTCATTCTAAATATACCAGAGAGATGTAGATTTTAATCTCATTTCCACCACTTAGTAAGAGTGTGACTATGGGAAAGTTCTTTAACTTACCCAAACTTCTGTTTCCTTATTTTTTTATTATATTTTTATTTTATGTTAATTGTTGTTTAAGTACAATTTTCTATCTTTTACTCCCATCCCAGCCCACCCACCTAGCCCTCCCCACTTCCCTCCCATTTCCACCCACCTCTAGTTTTTGTCCATGTGTCCTTTATACCTGTTCCTGTAAACTTTCCCCTTTTCCCCTGAAATTCCCTCTCCTCTCTCCTCTGGACACTGTCAGCCTGTTCTCTATTTCAGTGTCTGTGGTTATATTTTGCTTGTTTCTTTGTTTTGTTGTTTAAGTTCCTGTTAAAGGTGAGATCATATGGTATTTGTCTTTAACCACCTGGCTTATTTCACTTAGCATAATGCTTTCCAGTTGCATCCACGCTGTAGCAAAGGGTAGGAGCTCCTTCTTTCTTTCTGCTGTACAGAATTCCATTGTGTAAATGTACCATAGTTTTTTGATCCACTCATTTACTGATGGGCATGTATGTTGCTTCCAGCACTTAGCTATTATAAATTGTGCTGCTATGAACATTGGGGTGCATAGGTTCTTTTGGATTGGTAGTTCAGGTTTCTTAGGATATAATCCTAGCAGTGGAATTGCTGGGTCAAAAGGCAGATCCATTTTTAGTTTTCTGAGCAAATTCCATACTGTGTTCCATAGTGGTTGTACCAGTCTGCAATCCCACCAACAGTGCACTAGGGTTCCCTTTTCTCCACAATCTCTCCAACACTTGTTGTTTGTTGCTTTGTTTATGATGACCATTCTGATTGGTGTGAAGTGGTATCTCATTGTGGTTTTAATTTGAATCTCTATGATAGCTAGCAATACTGAGCATCTTTTCATGTGTCTCTGGATCCTCTCTATGTCCTCCTTGGAGAAGTGTCTGTTCAAGTCCTTTGCCCATTTTTTAATGGGTTGCTTGTCTTGTAAGTTCTTTATATATTTTGGAGATTAAACCCTTGTCTGAGGTATCATTGGCAAATATGTTTTTCCATACAGTTGGTTCTCTTTTTATTTTAATACTGTTTTCTTTAGCCATGCAGAAGCTCTTTATTTTGATGAGATCCCATTTGTTTATTTTTTCCTTTATGTCCCTTGCTCTAGGGGACATATCAGTAAAATGTTTCTCCATGAAATATCTGAGATTTTCCTGCCTATGTTCTCCTCTAGGACTTCAATGGTGTCGTGACTTATATTTAAATCTTTTATCCACCTTGAATTTATTTTTGTGTATGGTGTAAGTTGGTACTCGAGTTTCATTTTTTTTCCACGTAGCTGTCCAGTTCTCCCAACACCATTTGTTGAAAAGGCTATTGTTACCTCATTTTATGTTGCTGCCTCCTTTGTCAAATATTAATTGACTGTAGAGACTTGGGTTTATTTCCGGGCTCTCTGTTCTGTTCCATTGGTCCATGTGCCTGTTTTTATGCCAGTACCAGGCTGTTTTGATTACAGTGGCCTTGTAATACAATCAGGTATTGTGATCCCTCCTACTTTGCTTTTCTTTCTCAAAATTGCAGCAGCTATTCAGGGTCGCTTATGGTTCCATATAAATTTTTGAAGTGTTTGTGCTATGTCCATGAAATATGCCATTGGTACTTTAATAAATAACGCATTGAATCTGTACATTGCTTTGGGTAGTAGGGACATTTTGATGATGTTAATCCTTCTGATCCATGAACACGGTATATGTTTCCATTTGTTTGTGTCTTCCTTGATTTCTTTCTTCATTGTTGTGTAGTTTTCTGCATACAGGTCTTTCACCTCCTTGGTTAGATTTATTCCTAGGTATTTTATTTTTCTTTTTGCTATATCGAATGGGATTTTTTTTCTTGATTTCTGCTTCTGCTGTTTCATTGTTGTTATACAAAAATGCCTTTGATTTCTGGATATTGACTTTGTATCCTGCTGTTTTGCCGAATTCGTTTATTAGGTCGAGCAGTTTTTTGGCGGAGTCTATAGGATTTCCTACGTACACTATTATGTCATCTGCAAACAATGACATATTTGTTTCCTCCTTTCCGATTTGTATGCCTTTTATTTCCTTTTCTTGTCTGATCACTGTGGCTAAAATTCCCAATACTATATTGAATAGAAGTGGTGAAAGTGGACAACCTTGTCTTATTCCTGATCTTAATGGAAAAGATTTTAGTTTTTGTCCATTGCGTACGATGTGGCTGTAGGTCTCTCATATATGGCCTTTATTATGTTGAGGAATGCTCCCTCTATTTCCACTTTGCTGAATGTTTTTATCATAAATGGGTGCTGTACCTTATCAAATGTTTTTTCCAAATCTATTGATATGATCATGTGATTTTGTCTTTGCTTTTGTTTATGTGATGTACTACATTTACTGATTTGCGAATATTGAACCATTCTTGCATCCCCGGGATGAATCCCACTTGGTCATGGTGTATGATCTTTTTAATGTATTGTTGGATGCGGTTTGCCAGTATTTTGTTGAGTATTTTAGCGTGTATGTTCATCAGTGATATTGGCCTGAAGTTTTCTTTCTTTGTTGTGTCTTTATCTGGTTTTGGGATTAGGATGATTCTGGCTTCATAAACAGAGTTTGGGAGTCTTCCATCATTCTGGATTTTTTGGAATAGTCTGTGAAGGATAGGAGTTAGCTCTTCCTTAAATGCTTTGTTTCCTTATTTTTGAAATAGGTATCATGTCTGAAACAACCTTCTTATAGGATTGCCATGATTCAATGAGATGTGTATATAGTGGGGTTTTTTAGTAAATATTTTTTTATTTATTTTTATTTTATTTTAATCATTGTTCAAGTACAGTTTTCTCCACTTTACTCCCAATCCAGCCCACCCACCTAGCCCTCCCCACTTCCCTCCCATTTCCACCCACCTCTAGTTTTTGTCCATGAGTCTTTTAACTTTGTTCCTGTAAACCCTTCCCCTTTTCCCCTGAAACTCCCTCTTCTCTCTCCTCTGGTCACTTTCTGCCTGTCCTCTATTACAGTGTCTTTGACTATATTTTGTTTGTTTCATTGTTTTGTTGTTTAGGTTCCTGTTAAAGGTGAGATCATATGGTATTTATCTTTCACTGCCTGGCTTATTTTGCTTAGCATAATGCTTTCCAGTTGCATCCATGATGTTGCAAAGGGTAGGAGCTCCTTCTTTCTTTCTGCTGCATAGAATTTCATTGTGTAAATGCACCATAGTTTTTTGATCCATTCATTTACTGATGGGCATTTAGGTTGCTTCCAGCACTTAGCTATTGTAAATTGTGCTGTTATGAACATTGGGGTGCAAAGGTTCTTTTGGGTTGGTGTTTTAGGATTCCTAGGATATAGTCCCAGCAGTGGAATTGCTGGGTCAAAAGGCAGATCCATTTTTAGTTTTCTGAGGAAGTTCCTGTATATAGTACTTTTAATATCTGACCAGTAAGTACAGTTATCATTGTTGTTGATCCAATATGCAGTGCATATTCATGTGAAATGGAAGTGTTGGCTGAAGAGACAGCTGAAAGCCCTAGAAAATGTGCTCAATATGAGGTTGCTGTAAGGTCTCAACCTGAAAGGCCTGCAGAGGCAGAAATATACAATGAAGCACGGTACAGATTGTGTCAAGCAGAGAAACAAAGTGAGCAGTTTTACAAGGTCCAACAAATTACAGCCATTTGTAACATAAGCCCCAAGTTCACAAGTCTTCCAATTATTCAAGAGAAGCTGGGCATTCATATTTTATATGAAATATCCCCATTTATAAGTATTGGCACAAATTTCAATTCAAAACACTGTATATACCAAACCAAACAAGCCTGAAGACCTCTCACTGGTGATCTCTGCTCTAAAGAGCCCTTTAAATGGGCTCTTTCACCGGTCTAAGAGGAATTGGACCAGCCAAGTAATAATGTTGGCTGGCTCAGATTAGGCACACAAAAGTGAAGTTAGACTGTGACAAGTGACCTTGAGGGTAAAGAGAGAAATGCAGTTTGCAAGGCAGTAACCAAACCAAAGAAATTATTCTGTATATCCTGTAACTCCTATATGCTTATATGTTCAGAAATTAGTTTTTGATATATTTAAGTGTAAATTTACCATCTTAGTTTTTCTTCTGGCCTTTTTTTTTTAGATTTTCTAAATTGTTTTATTTTCTAACCTCTACTAGTTTGGAATTTACATATACTGTTTTTATTCATGATGGTTAACCCAAAAATTACAACCTGCATGATAACTTGTTTAATCTTATTGTCTAACATTAAATGCCTTTATTACCCCTCACATACAGTATAAAAACTCAAACTATTTTAACTACATGTTGCTTGCCCTGCTAAACCTTATTCATGTAGGTGACTGAAAAAAATATTCCCTTAATGCAACTTTGGAAACAATATACTTAACATGACAGAACCTTTGTCTGCCTTGGTACCTGAAGGTGTAAGCAGGGTAGGGCTCTATACTACCCTGTTCACACAAACCATTGATTAAGCCACTGTAATTTGGGGGATTGTTTGTTACAAAACCTAAAATTGTCCTAATACAAATATTTTCAGTGGTTGGCAAGTATTTTAATTTATCACAGGAAAACATCATTCCACTGTCTTCTGGTTTCCAATGAACAAAGAAAAGTCAGGTGTCAGTATAAATGATGCTCTTTTGAAAATAATTTGACTTTTTTTCTCTAATTGCTTAAAATTTTTTCCTCTAAAAAAATTTCCACTGGACCCTGGGGAATCAGTATGGCTGGGTGAGGATGGGTGGGTGAAGCAGCAACTCAGTGGGGCAGGACACTGGGTTCTGGGTGGTGACAGCATAACCAGGACTCATGCTCACCCACTCTTCCCACCCCTGTCCATAGCCGTGGCTCTGCACTACCTCCTGCCATGGCATAAACAAGGGCCACAAGGTGACCAAGGTGAGCAAGCCAAGTCATAGCAGTGGGTGCCTGACCAATCACACCCAGTTCATGCAGGACATAATCCAAAAGGTATGCAGCTTTGCTCCCTATAAACTGTGTGCCACAGAGATGCTCAAGGTCTCTAAGGACAAGTGGTCCCTGATATTAATTTAAAAAAGGGTGGGGACATATCTCCACGTGCCACGTGCAGGAGCTAAGCAACATCCTTGCAACCATGAGGAAGGCAGCAGCTAAGGACTGAGCACCATCCCCTCTGTGTATAATGAAACTTTTCCAGAAAAAAACTTTCTCTGTAATTATTTCAACACATGTCTCCAAAAAATAAGAAAGAACTTCTTTTTAAATTCTTTCTTTATTTGTTGATTTTTTTCTTCAGAGAGAGAAACATTGACTTGCCAGTCCACTCATTTATGCACTCATTGGCTACTTTCTGTATGTGCTCTAACCAGGGATGAACCCATAACCTTGGCACATTGGAATGACACTCCAACCAACTGAGCTACCTGGCTAGGAGCAAGAAAGAACCCTTTTTTTTTTTTAAAGATTTTATTTATTTATTTTTAGAGAGGGAAGGGAGAGAGAGAGAAAGAGAGAGAGAAACATCAATGTGCAGTTGCTGGGGGACATGGCCTGCAACCTAGGCATGTGCCCTGACTGGGAATCGAACCTGCGATGCCTGGTTCGCAGCCTGCGCTCAATCCACTGAGCTACACCAGCCGGGGCAGAACCCTTTATTTTTAACATAATCATAATATCACTATCATATCAAAACTAACAGTAATTGCTTACAAGGGGGAAGGATCCCAAAAAACACCAAAATTTATTTATTAAAAATTTTGTATTTATTCTTACATGTCTAAACTTCAGTCACTTTCAAAGTACTCTCCCTTTGATGTAACTATTTAGACATTTTTTTCCAGCACTCAAAACAGTTTTTGAACTCATTTATTTTGATGGCTTTCGGTGCTTCTAAATCAGCAAAACATTTCCCTTTGAGGCATTTTTTTCATCCAGGAAAACAAAGAAAAAAGTGTTGCTCAGAACAAGATCAGGTGAATAGGGAGGGTGGTGCACAGGGATTATGCTGTTTTTGATCTAAAACTTCTCTGAACCCTCAGCATGGTGTGGGCAGGCGAACTTGTAAATCACCCACCATGATAAAGGCAAATGCATTGAAAGTCTTCAAAAAAGAGACTGCGAAGCCAAGCACAGCCTCTCACAACAACAGCTGGTGCACTGATACAGATGGGTTCCCAGAACACTCATCTAGTGGGGAAAGCCTGTACTACAAGGGGCCCGCCCTCCAGAAGATAATTCTGGGTTTTTATGCCCCCTCTCCATATATCACATTATACCAGTAATTCCTAGTACCACTGTTCAAATTTCTAATTGCCTTACAAACATTATGCTTTTAAAATTTTTAGCAATTTGTTTCTATGAATCAGTATCCATTAGGCACATATACTATAATTGCATGATATGTTTTTAATTTATTTTAATCTGTAGATTCCACTCATTACATATATATTCTTTAATATTTTTCATCAGTTTTTTGTTTTTATATAGATTTTGTATTTGTTTTATTGAATTTATACCTATGCATTTCATTTAGGGCAATGTTAATGTAAATGCTGTGTGTTTTTAATTTCAAATTTCACTTGTTTATTGCACATATATAGGAAAAGCAATAGATTTTTGTATGCTAAACTTGTATCCTACAACCCTGTTATAATTCCTTATTAGTTCCAGACATTTTTTATTTATTTCATATTTTCTACATAGAAGAACATGTCATCTGCAAAGAAAATTTTGTTTCCTCCTTCCCAATCTGTATGCCTTCCACTTCTTTTTCTTATCTTATTGTGTTGGCTAATATTTTCAGCATGGTATCAAAAAAAGTGGTGAGAGAAAACTCTCTTGCTTTGTTTCTGATTCTAGTTGGAGAGCTATGAGTTTCTCACCATAAGGGGGTATTAGCTGTAGGTTTTATGTAGATATTCTTTATCAAGTTGAGGAAGTTTCATCTATTCCTAGTTTGCTGACAGTTTTTATCATGAATGGGTGTTGAATTTTGTCAAATGCTTTTTCTGCATTTATTGATATGATCATATGATTTTTCTTTTCAGCCTGTTGATGTGATGGATTACATTAATTTATTTTTTTATTTTTTTATTTATTTTTAGACGGAGGAGGAGGAAGGGGGAGAGAGAGAGAGAGAGAGAGAAGGAGAGAGGGGGTGGAACATTGATGTGTAGTTGTCTCTCACGTGCCCCTCACTGGGGACCTGGCCTGCAACTTAGGCATGCGCCCTGAATGGGAATTAAACTGGCAACCATTTGATTCACAGGCTGGAGCTTAATCCAATGAGCCACACCAACCAGGGCACATTAATTGATTTTTGCATGTTGAACCAGACTTGCATATCTGGCATAAAACCCACTTGCTTGTGGTATGTAATTTTTTTTAAACATTGTTGTATACATTATAAAATTTGCTAATATTTTGCTAAGGATTTTTGCATCTGTGTTCAGGAAAGACATTGGTCTGTGGTTTTCTCATAATGTATTTGTATGGTTTTGGTACTTGTATAATGTTGACTTTATAGAATGAGTTGGGAAGTATTCCCTCTGCTTCTATCTCCTGGAAGAGATTATAGAGAATTGATATACATTTTCCCTCAAATGTTTGGTAGAATTAATCTGTGAATGCATTTATGGTTGGTGCTTTCTGTTTTAGAAGGTTATTGTTTATTGGTTCAGTTATTTAAAAAGATATAAGCTTATTCAGATTGTCTATTTCTTCTTGTGTGATTTTTGGCAGATTATACCCTTCAAGGAATTTGTCTATGTCATTTATGTCATGAAATTTGAGGGCATAGAGTTGTCAATAACACTGCTTCATTATCTTTTTAATGTCCTTGAGGTCTACAGTAATGTGCCTTATTTCATTTCTGATATTAATAATTTGTGTCCTCTGTTGTTTTCTCTTAACCTGGCTAAAGGCTTACCAGTTTTATTGATCATTTCAAAGAATGAAATTATATTGGTTTTTCTCTATTAATTTCCTGTTTTTTATTTCATTGATTTTTGCTGTAACTTTTATTATTTTTTCTTCTGCTCATTTTGATCTTTTTTTTTTCTTCGTTTCCTAAGGTGGAGGTTTAGATTACTGATTTTAGATCTTTTTTCCTAACAAATATATTCAATGTTATAAATTTCCTTCTGAGCACTGCTTTTACTGCATCCCACAATTTTGATAAATTGTGTTTTCATTTTTATTTAGTTCAAATATTTTAAAATTCATCTTGAGATTCTTCTTTGACCTATGTGTTGCTTACAAGTATGTTGATAAATCTCCAAATATTTTGAGATTTTTCAGCTTTCTGTTGTTTATTTCTATTTTAATTCCACTGTGATCTGAGAGCAGATATTGTGTGGCTTCTATTCTTTTAAACTTGCTAAGAAGTGTTTTTATGGACTACAGTGTGGTATATCTTGATAAATATCCAATGTGATTTGTAGAAGAATGTGTAATCTGATATTATTGAATGAAGCAGTCTATTATATCAATTATATACAGTTTATCGATGGTGCTGTTGAGCTAAACTATGTCCTTACTGATACTCTGTCTGATGAACAAGTCCATTTGTGACAGAGGGTTGTTAAAGTCTTCAACTATAAGGAGGATTCATTTATTCCTCCTTGCAGTTCTATCAGTTTTGCCTTATGTATTTTGATGTTCAGTTGTTAGATGCACACAAACTAAAAACATCTATGACTTCTTGAAATATCAACCCATTTGTCTTTACACAATGCCCCTCTTATCCCTAATAACCTTCCTTGCTCTTAAGTCTGCTCCATCTGAAATAAATACAGTTACTCCCACTTTATTTACGTTAGTGTTAGTATGGTATATCTTTCTCCATCCATTGACTTTTAACGTATCTGTGTCTTTATATTTAAAGTAGGTTTCTTTTTAATTTTGTATTTTTCAATTAAAGTTGGCATTCAATATTATAATAGTTTTAGGTGTACAGCATAGTGGTTGTTAGACATTTATGTAACTTAGGAGGTGATCTCCCTATAAGTCTAATACCCACTAGACAACATACATAGTTATTACAATATTATGGACTATATTCCCTATGTTGTTCTTCACATTCCTGTGACTATTTTGTAATTGCCATTTTGCACTTCTTACTTCCTTCAACATTTTTACCCAATCCACCAACCCCCTTCTCACCTGGCAACCATCAGTTTGTTCTCTGTATCAAGAGTTTGTTTTTGTTTTTTTTGTTCACTTATTTTGTTTTTTAGATTCCACATAAAAGTGAAAGCATATAGTATTTGTCTCTCTATGTGTGCCATATTTCACCTAGCATAATATCTGCTATGTCCATCCATGTTGTGGCAAATGGTAACATTTCATTTGTTTTTATGACCAAGTAATATTCCATTATATATATATAATCTCACAATTTCTTTATCCAACTGTCTATGGATGGGCACTTCGGCTGCTTCCATAATTTGGCAGCTATAAATAGTGCTACAATAAACATAGGGATACATATATCTTTTCAGATTAGTGTTTTGGATTTCTTCAGATAAATACCCAGAAGTGGAATTAGTAAGTCATTAGGTAGTTCTATTTTAAATTTTTTGAGGAAACTCCATACAGTTTTTTCCTAATGGCTGCACAATTTATAATCCCACCAGCAGTATGCAAAAGTTCCTTTTTCTCTACATCCTCACCAACGCTTTTTTTTGTTGATTTATTAATGATAGCCATTCTGACAAGTGTGAGGTGATATCTTATTGCAGTTTTAATTTGTATTTCTCAAAATTAGTGATGTTGAGCATCTTTTTATAAGTCTATTGGCCATATGTATGTCCTCTTTGGAGTAATGTCTACTCAGGTCCTCTGACCATTTTTTAATCAGATTATTTGTTTTCTTTGGTGTTAACTTATATGGGATCTTTATATATTTTAGATATTAGCCCCTTATTGGTCAATGAATGTCTTCTCCATATTGGTAAGTTGTCTTCACTTTGTTGATGGTTTCCTTCACTGTGCAAAAACTTTTTAGTTTTTTGGACAACTGTAATAGAATAACAATAAAAAAAATTTAAAACACTTTTTAGTTTGACATAGTCCCAGTTGTTTAAGTTTTTCTTTTGTTTCCCTTGCCTGAGGAGACACATCCAAAAAACATTATAAAGAGGAATGTCAAAGGGTTTACTGCCTGTATTTATTTTCTATGAGTTTTATGATTTAATTTCTTAAATTTAAGCCTGTGTGTTTATTCTTCCATATAGTGTAAGAAAGTAGTCATTTCATTTTTGCATGTATCTGTTCAGTTTTTCAAATGCCACTTATTAAAGAGACTGTCTTTACCCCAATGTACGCTCTTGCCTCCTATGTCATAGATTAATTTACAATATAAACATGGCTTTATTTTGGGGTTCCCTATTCTGTTGCATTGACCTATGTGTCTGTTTTTATGACAGTGCCATAATGTTTTGATTACTATAGCCTTGTAGTATAGGTTGATATCAGGTAGCATAATACCTCTAACTTTGTTCTTCTTTCTCAAGATTGCTGTGGCTATTCAGGGGCTTCCATAATTCCATATAAATTTTAGTATTATTTGTTGTAGCTGTGTAAAAATGAAAATGTTACTTTTAAGTATTTTTATTCTTTATGCTATTACAGTTTTTCCAATTTTTTCCCCTTTATCCCCTCTCTGCTCTGCCTCCCCAACCCTCCAGCATCACCCCCTACCTTAGTTCATGTCCATGGGTTGTACATATAAGTTCTTTGAGTCCTCTGTTTCCTATACCATTTTTTTATCTGTCCCATCTAGTTTATGCCTACTAATTATGCTTCTTCTTCCCTGTACCTTTTCCTCCCTATTCCTCCCTTCCCACTCCCCACTGAGATCCCTCCATATGATGTCCATTTCTCTGATTCTGTTCCTGTTCTACTTGTTTGCTTAGTTTTTGTTTTCATTGTCTTTCTTTTCTTTTAGGTTCATTTGTTGATAGTGTGTAAGTTTGTTGTAATTTTACTGTTCATATTTCTGATCTTTTTCTGTTGTCAAATCCTGTAACAGAGATAATAAGAACTTATTTTTATTTGAAAACCTAGATAAAATTATTATATTAAATATTAATAACCTTTAAAGATATGGCTGTTTTAATTAAACCAAATGAATCAGCTTTAATATTAAATATTTTCATAGATCACGTGATTCTGAAAGACATTTGGGTTCATTTTGTTATAAACACTTAATTGTTTAGGGCAATTCTTAATTTATATAAGCACTTAATTTCTTTAGGGCAATTAAACAGCACTCCTTTTATAAACCAATTCTAATAATTTACTCTAGAGGGGCGTGTGTATACACACACACACACACACACATGCACACACACATATACACAGATATACCAGTGATCTGATCATTTCACTTAAAAAATATTCTTTTAGCGGAGAGTTCCAGCCAAGATGGAGGTATAAGTAGAAACCCTTCACTTCCTTGCACAACCAAAAGGAGGAAAACAACAAGTATAAAAACAATAAACAACCAAAAGTGCGAGAAAATCAAACTGCATGGAACTTCAACAATCAAGGAATTACAGAAACAGTCAACCAGACTAACAAGACCAGTGCACTGAGACAAAAAAATATGGCCAAATGAAAGAACAGAGCAAAACTCTAGTAAAAGAGCTAAGTGAAGAGGAGATAGCCAATCTATCTGATGAGAGTTCAAAACCCTGGTAATCAAGATGTTCACAGAAGTGATTGAGCTTGGTCGCAAAATGAAAGAACAAACAAAAGATACCCAAAGTGAAATAAAGCAAAATATTCATGGAACCAACAGTGACAGGAAAAAAAACAGGACTCAAAGCAATGATTTGGAACAAAAGGAAGAAATAAACATCTAACCAGAACAGAATGAAGAAACAAGAATTCAAAAAAATGAAGAGAGGCTTAGGAACCTCTGGGACAACTTTAAATATTCCAATATCCAAATTATAGGGCTGCCAGCAGAAGAAGAACCACAGCAAGAAAACGGAAACTTATTTGAACAAATAATGAAGGAAGACTTCCCCAATCTAGTGAAGGAAATAGACTTCCAGGAAGCCCAGAAACCCCAGAGAGTCCAAAAGAAGTTGGACCCCAAAAAGAACACACCAAGGCACGTCATCATTAAGTTACCCAAGATTAAAGATAAAGAGAGAATCTTAAAAGCAGCAAGAGAAAAGGAGACATTTATCTACAAAGGAGTTCCCATAAGACTATCAGCTGATTTCTCAAAAGAAAACTTGCAGGGAAGAAGGGGCTGGAAAGAAGTATTCCAAGTCATGGAAGGCAAGGACCTACATCCAACACTGCTCTATCCAGCAAAGCTTTCATTTAGAATGGAAGGGCACATAAAGTGCTTCTCAGATAAGGTCAAGTTAAAGGAGTTCATCATCACCAAGCCTTTATTATATGAAATGTTAAAGGGACTTATTTAAGAAAAAGAAGATAAAAAAACATGTATAGTAAAATGACAGCAAACTCACAATTATTAACAACCACACCTAAAACAAAAACAAAAAGAAACTTAGCAAACAACTAGAACAGGAACAGAACCACAGAAATGGAGCTCACCTGGAGGGTTAGCAACAGGGGA